>KK502416.1:1561954-1642509 GCA_000688735.1 Glossina austeni | reverse complement strand
ATAATTTGTACATAAGACATATACACACACACACACACACTCACACGCACACCCACACACACACACACACACACACACACACACACACACACACACACGCGCGCGCGCACACGCACACACACACATGCACACACATGCACACACACACACACATACACACATATACAGACAAAGTCGGCTATAAAACTAAAACTAAATCAAAGTGACATTTGACGTGACAGTAATCAACAACGTGTCAAAATTAAATAACTGTCAGTTTAAATATGGCGACAAGAATTAGCGTCATGCATAGTGATAGTATGTTCACCACGAACGCGTTCACAAACGTGGCTTATGTATTGTCTTCTTGTACTTACTTACGTGTCTTATCTGGCATGATTTTATCAACCTCATCATCATCGTCATGAGCGTTAGCAACGGCATCATCGCCATCGGTATTATTATCTGCATCTGTTTTCCTAATCGTCTATCTGAGCTGAGCATATAGACCATACCGAAGTAGCAATTGTGTTATAATTTATTTAAGCCATGGCATACGCGCACACACACACACGGTCATTTAGAGTAAAAGTAATAAAATGAAATGAAAACAATTTATGAAAGTGTGGGAAAATCATTTTACCTGAACGAATAAATTTTTATTCATTCTAACAATTTCAATATTACACTATTCATCTACCATCTCTTTCTAATGTTGTTGGCTTTCTTAAAACTTTATCCCCTTTAATAGTACATATCTACATATGCACATATGCACTTCCATAAACGCCCAAGGTATGCATGCATTCACAAATCTATCTATTCCTAATATTATATGTAAGTATATGCATGTGTGTACAGTTTTGTACATATGCGTTGCGCTGCCTTTATTGTTTGATGAAATTGTTATTTAATGCTTTTTACCATAGATTTGGTGATGGTTACCACAGATCTCTTGCCACAGATTTCGTTTTAAGACGACAATAGCAGTAGCAAAAACAACAATAACAGAAAACACATACAAAACACAATACAATATAACACAAGACAACGCAACACGACAACAATAACAACAACAGTAGTAGTAGTAGTACTGGTAGTAGTAGTAGTAGTAGTAGCAACTTAAGCCGCTAATACCAAAACAAGAGCATAACAAATCAGCATGCGTTTACAACGTTTATGGCCATCTATTAGTCAATGTCAACCGGCCTACCATTTCTATGCATAAACTAAGACATTCTCTCTCCTATATTTGACTCTTTGATTCAATACGTAACGTAACAACGCGAAACATATACATATATGCATACATGTATGTGTACAACATATTGACTTTATATATAGCACCGGAATTGGATTGAATTGTTCACGTTGGCATCTTAAATACATATACATATAAATACATTTAGCTTTCATGTGGGTTTCATTCTTTATACATAGATATGCTTCACTTGTATGTATGCGCACTTTTTTTCGCTAACTCCGAAAAGGAAAAGAAAATCTGAAATTTCGCTTTAATAGCCTCTAAGTAAATGATATTGATTATCAAAATTATATATATATATATATATATATATATATATTGTGTATATGTATATTATATATATATATATATTGAATTTTTTATAGATTCATAGGTTGGGAATATGTTGTTATAATATTAAGGGAAAGACTTTTCCCTAATACAGGCAATAACACATTTAATCAATTTACATAGGGATTGGTTAAAACATAAATTAATCGTATAAAATACTGCTTCGTTTTTCTTTATTATTTTATCGACGAAATTAGTTTTCACCGCTTTTACTGTTGCAACCCTTAAAAAGCGCTTTAAAGTTATCTCTTAATATTGTTTCATCGGAACAGAACGGTTGATTCGAAAAGTCGGGGGTAAAGCCAAAATAAATGAATTGTAAATAATCTTACCCTTAAAGAAATCGATTGTATATATAAAACCACGATCAAGCGATGCAAACCTTATCGAGAAAGGCAAATTTCGCAACAAAATATTTGCGTTTTTTGTTGATTTTCTGAACTTTATCGCTCAGACATTACAGTCAACTGCTTGCTGGCCATGATAATTGCCATTGTTTGGGTCAACTGGAAATAGTTTAGAAATTAAAATTTTATGAGCATTAGGAGAAGATTCGAATGAATCGTAATATCGCTTGGTATACCTTGGCATTTTGGCATTATGTGAAGTGTTGCGGACGATTTTCAGCAAGAAGTATCAGTTGGAATCTTCCAGGGTTGAAATTGTCTTTGTATTACTAAACCTCGTCTACATCCATATGTTAGTAGTTTTAGAAACACAGTATGGTTCAATTAGACCGCCAACTCAAAAGTGCCCGTTAAGTTTGGAGAGATTGGTCGACTGTTTCTTTCACGTTTTCAGTGATCCGGGTGCAATAGTTTAATATATTTATGTACCCAGCCAGGTGAAAATGTTCAATATCCAATCAGGGATCATATAAACCGTTTATTTCCAAACTGGGTTGAGATCATTTTTGAAGAAAGTAAACAATTTGTGGTTAAAAAAAGATTCACTCTCGCCAATATTTGGCAGGTGGTGGCAGATCTTAGCTATTAATTGTATTGTGAATATGTTTATTGTGAAAGCAATGGCTTTCCGATGTGGATTGAAACAAATCGTATCAACTGCGTGTTATAAGCAGAATGTGTTTATGCGAATTCAAGGCTTCCACAATTTGATCACCAATTTATTAGATATTTGCCTGGGACAGCGCGCGCACACCCGTCGAATCACAAGCACAATGCACATTATAGCTATATAGAATGACATGTGGACAGGCTACACTAAAATGAAAACATTAGGTTGACCTTCAATTCAATGACAACGAGATAAATATTATTGATTAAAAATTTGTATCGTCAAGACATTCACTCTTACCAAACTATAGCGGTTTTTGAGAGGTAGGAATGACAATCCGGAAAACGAATTCCTTATATATCTCGTGAAATGAAACGCGAAAATCTTCTTTCAACCCAACCTTGTAAGGGTGGAAGGGTGGAATTTTAAAATGAAAGAAAAGTGCCTACGGGCAAAATGTGAATATTGGATCGGATGCACAAGAAATGCGTCATACAAAATGTTATATGACATTCTGATTCAATGACACATTGAATTTAAAATGCGCGGCTTATCGCGACAACAAGGTCTCAATCTGGCAAATACAACAGCATGTAATGGGTATGGATGGAACGGATATATCTATAAAATCTAAAAATACACTCAAAGAATGGCAGTTCCGACATCTTGAACTTTCAAATGAAGAGTGAGAGAAAATTTTGCCAGTTCTAAACGAATTCTTTGAAGAAAGCAACGCGGTTTTCTCTCCTACATATTTTACTGTCTGCCTGGTATGATGTCTTACACTCGTGTGTAGTAATCATATCGGTTCTGACTTTTTTATATAATTCTTTTAGCATAGTAGCAACTACAGCAGAGAAACCCTTAAAATAAATTAGTTATCTAACTGTAGCCGATAAATAAATAAATAAAATTTAATAGTATTTTGTTTATATTATTATTAAAAAAAAAAAAAGTCTGAAACAATTGAAATATATATTATTCGTTAATGGTGAAAGTGAGAAACGTTTAGTGGATAATAAACTTACTTTACTTTTATCTAATATCACAAAATGTAAAAACAATGTATATGTGAGTGTTTGTCATTATTTTTAAATTGATTGAAAAGTAAACATTAAATAACACATAATAACAAAGAATGAATTTGCCTCACCTACGGGGCTCTGAAGGGCTCATATAACGACTGCGAGAGCATCTCGGCTTTAACTTGTCATACGTAATAACTAATGTCTTACTACACAGCTCTTACTCATTATTCCAAAGAGAAGAGAGAGAGAGAAAAAGCTAGTCTTGGCCAGAAAAATTTTCTATTATGAATGCGCAAATTTTCTGAAATTACTCAAACATTCTTCTTTTTTCTAAAAATATGAGAATGAGGTTCAACTTTAGCTCAACCCCATCCTGGGCAACGTCACTGAGACATCATTACATCAGTAACCCAATGTCTGTCATAAGCGATTGTTGACCAGGTTTTACAGAGTTTTGTGAGTTTTTAGTGGACCTCTGGCGTCGAATCATAGATTTGGGGAGTTTAAAAAAACAACGCTCGTAAGCACGTTGCTAAAAATCTTTACTGTTGTAATAAATAAGTACATAAAGTGCATACATGCAGAAGGCTTGAGAAGAACAGTTTTGTAAACTTGAAGGAAATCTAAAAGAAAATTAAAGAATATGTAGCTTATAAAGATCAGAAAGAACATTTATTCACTAATCAATTTCATTAGGTTTTCAAGTAAACGACTGAATCTTCAAGCAGTTTTTTCGATTTCTCAAAATCGTTTTTGGGGATGTTGCGAAGAATTGCACACCAAAGAAGTATCAACAAATACTCTGACCTTTGGAATTTATTTAACGATTTGAGAATAGTTTTCTTTCACTGTCCTACTCTTTGACCCATGGATCATATCAGTTTCAAGCGCTCTAAGGCATAGATTTGTAGCCTAATTGCCCGCGTGAAATCCAATGAAATTTACTCTCCAACGGCTATTGCTTTTTTTTTCTCTTAGGTATAGGAATATGCTTAGGTCTATTTGTATTCCTATATATTTACAGATTTACAACCGACTGTGCCAAAATATATATATTTATATTAAATATCTTAGTGGATGGTTGCAATGGTTCAACGGCTGAAATTATTTTATTTTCAGAAACTATTTTTTACATAGTTATTTACACTTATTTCTTTGCATGTTTTCCAGCATTTCTACTGAGTCTACTGTTTAAATTTCCAGCCAATTTCTGCTGAGTCTAGCCATGCTGTTTAAATTTGCAGCCAATTTCTCCCATAAGTTTTCCATCTGCTGTGCATGTGTCGCACTTATCTTATATTTTCTTTCTTTGGCACTTCAATCTGTGATTTATATAAAGTAATAGAACCGTTTTAGCGCAAAATTGATATTGAGTGTTGCTTTGATCGAAAGTGACAAAAACGGTGACAAGCAAACGTGGTCACTTGCGAGAGGTCGCACACAGGTTTTCTAGATAATTGCTTTAAGAAAAAGTTAAACTATTTTGAATAAGCAAAGGTTTTGCTGAATGGCTGCGGTTTACTTCATTGATGCTTACGGGCCGGTACTTACAAATTAAGGCCAAAATGTGAGCCCAAATTTCTGTCCACCGAGCAAACGAAGAAAGAAGAGTTAATAATAAGCATGAAGGGGATAATTTATCGAGTAAGTTATTAACTGTCAATGAGAGTGAAAACTTCACCTATTCAAAATTCTGCTTTCTAATTAGCCGAGGTCGGAAATCAAACGTACCAAAATGATATTTGGAAAGAGTATGGCTAAGGTATTTGGACTAAAGATGGAATTACGGGTACTGACAGTTGACCATTAACATTGGTCAACGTTAAACAAGAGAAGCATTTGCTGACGTTTATGCCCTACACCACTTGGATGTATGCAGCATCTAGGAAGAGTCACATGTTATTAAACCGATCGATTCAGAAAATCATTCCAACTTTGTCTGTCCATCTTTCTGCTAACTTGTTTATGTTTATTCTGTTATTTTTAAAATATTTGACGTGTTTCCGCTCAACAACGGACGTTATTGAAAATGGTTCTAGTCGGACCACTTTCCATATAAGGCTTTATTTTAAAAACCACCGACAGATGGATAATTGTAGAGTGGCGTAGAATATTGCCGTTCTCCACTGCGTTTTTACTTGTTGTATGAAAGGAAAGCGAGAAAAGGCTACGCATGCACGCTTAACAAATAAACCATTTGTGCACTTTTCAGTACCCTTTTAGCATCGTTTACGGATCTATTAAATTAATAAAATGCTTAACACTTAAATATTCGATGTAACGAAATATTGAAAACCACTCCTACTATGTTGAAACCATTAAACATCATGTCGTCAGAAATGCATTTCTAAATAAATAAATTTAAAAGTCAATGACGAGAAATGTAAACAGCTGCCGCTCAATTGAATAGAACAACGTAGCAAGACAATACGCTGAACTCATCAGAGCGTGCAAATTAATGTGAAACTTTCAATGAGCGAAAGACAGAAAGTGAGATAGAGATAGAGAGATAAAAAGAGATAGATAGAGTTTGTTTTGAAAACAACGAAGGTGGTAAATGGGCAGCCGACATACCTTAGACGGACTGAATTATCATTAAACAAAATGCTAAACAAAAGATCACTGAAACGGTTCACATTATTATTCTTATTCTTATTATTATTATTATTATCATTATTATTATTTTTCTTTTCATTTTCTTTGCTTGCACTTCATTATCAACGTGAACACATAATGTTTAGAAATGTCACTTCTACTGCCTTAAATAACAATGCACGTATCCTTATTGTTGCACACATTGTGTTTAACACACTACATTAATTCCTTTGTGTGCCTCTCACCATTCACATTCAACAATATACTCTCTGACACTCACTAATAAACAATCTTTTGTGTATGTATTACATGAGGCGAAAGAACGGAACACAATCAACTGATCCTGTGTTGACATTAAAACAAATTTATTGATTAATGTGTTTACACTTTCAAGCGCACATACATTCATGTGTATTATACAATATATATTCATCCATATATATACGTATACTAGTGCATTGTGTATTTGTGTGCACTAGTGTATTCGTATACTAGTGTACTAGCACTAGTGTATTTGTGAGGATGTTAGGAAAATCTCATAAATTACAAGAGAGTACGTTGTTGTGTTGCTAGAATGCGTTAAAAGTTATAAAGATTTGTTTTGATTTGTGAAACAATATTTTATCGATTGTCTAAAACGTGAACCCATCAGCAGCTGTAACGAATTGTTAACAATATTGTGTTCATTAAACAGTCATAAATTTATTGAAACAGTTAAATAAAATTGATTTTGAATGGAGTTTAAGTTTTTTCTAAAATTCCATTCATTTTTTTTTTTTTTGTTTTTCTTTTCGTTTTTGCCAATTACTATTTAATCAACAGGGCGTGAAACTAAGCGAAAAAACAAGAGAAAAAAATGAATAGAAATATTTTTGACACAGCTGAGTCATGGTAGCTAACAGTTATTTAAAAGAAATCTCTTTAGATTTTTATTAAATTAAAATTTTCTCATTCACAGTTTTTGCTTCTTAATCCCCGTCATGGGATTTGTTTGCTAATTCACTGCTGGCCATGTCTGTGCATAGAAATCAAGAAAGCTCATAAAATGTAATTATCAGCTGAAGTTGTGAATATTTTTAGAGCACAGTGGTAGCAGTTAAAACAAAAATATATGAAAAATATATGCAAAAAAAAAAAAAAAAAATGGGAAAACCCCCAACGCAATTGTCTATAATGAAAAGAGCTGAAATTGGAGGTGAAATAAAAATCGAGTAAAAATAAAATTTCGATATTAATATTGATTTTAATTTTTATTGGAAATAAGCGAAGATTTTATACGGAATAATTTTATAATAATTATTTTTTTAATTTTCGAAATTTCAGGTCACCGTTGCCAGGATTTTTAAGAAAGCGGTTTAGAAATATAGAAAAAATTACAAAAAATTAAATACGGTTTTCCATTGAATTTTAAGCTCCTTTACTCGCAAATGTCAAATCAAATACATAGCAACTAACTAAAGCACTGCGTATTAAAGCGATGCTAAGTAATTAGCGCACAACATGCCCGCGCAGCTTAATTAAAATGAAATCAGTGTTGGTAGCATTATTAACAAAACAACATCGCCAACATCTGCAGCAGCAACAGGTTATCACCGCAGTACCAGCTGCAAGTTCAGTACACTCAGTACCGGCAGACATACATCCTCATTTGCTCCAAATATGTCCGTTAAATTAAATCACCCAAGCTCTCTGGAGACTAATAATGCCCGGCACCCAACTATATATTTTTTTTTCTTTTTTCTTTTCTATGCATGTTTTTGCGATTACAAATTATTTACAGCAGTCAGCTAAAACTTTAGCACCAATAAGTACATGCTTAGAGTGAGAAAAGAAAAATCACAAAAACGAACAATTCCAGATTTGTTAAATTCAAACACATGTGCTCCTATTTCTTCTTCCTCTCTCCGTCGAGTTTTCTAAGTACTTTCATGCGCCTTTTATTCAACTAATTTCGTTATGTAGAGCAGTGTTATTTATTAGCCGCCTTTAGGATACGCTGTGCGATGTGCGTTGAGTATAAATGCATTTGCCTTAGTATTATTACAACTATTGTTGTTGTTGTTGTTGTTCTTGTTGTTGTTGTTGTTGTTGTTGTTCACATTGCGTGGAATGGCGATTAAAATTGGCATTTTGACACACATGTAATTAGCGCAGGTGTTGAGCCAAAAAGTTCTCTATGCCTTCTCTATGCGTATTTGATTTTGATTTGATTCTTCGTCAACATTCTCGTATCTACCATAAACAATTTTTCCCACCCAAAAGCATTTGCGATGGGCTCGGTATAAAAGCTTTATGAATTCGTACGTAAATTAATAGCAATGCTGCCCATTGATGTTGTGTTTTAAGTCACTCAAAACCGACGTTGTTCATAAATATTCTAAACTTCATCGATCGCACTATAGAATATTCTATATGTACTGTTCCATCGTATTAAATTTTCCTCTCATTCTCTCTTTGACTCCGTTCTTCATTAACACTATCTCGGTTAGAGAACAGCAACCTGTGTCGCTCGGTAGAATATTCATATTCATAAATACTTCTAGTAGATTACTATCATATTACGTATCGTATTTGAGTATCACTGACATGGGCTGTAAATTTTCTGAGACCGCTTATATTTGATTTGTTTTATGCGAAGGTAATGAGTGACCGTGGATATCACTTTAAGAGCTACCAGTTCTATGTTAATCTAAACGCGACTAGGCATGGGATAGGCATAGCTTTTGTATGTTATTAAGCGATTTTCGATTTCGTTTTCTCGCATCATTGTTCTCGCAACTTGTCATCACGACAAGATTTCAACATTTTTCTAAAACGGATTTTCGTTTTCATTTGCCTACTTACCTGCAATTGATTGAAGCAAATTGAGCCTCTTCTAGCTTATAAATGTTCTCAACCATAGCTATGTTGATAAGAAACCCTTCTCGTCAAGTTGTTATATTATGTTTGGGAGAGATCACACTTGCGAATGGCGTATGGTGGTGGTGGTATAGTGAAGGCTGCAGTAATTAGCAAGAGTGTAGAAGTTACCAATCGGGCGTAAATCTCCCAGCGCATACCCCATCCCTTTTTTTGTGTCTCTTTCATCCTGACCATCACCGTGTTTATTGTAGTCATAGGAAACATCTCCTGATTTATTGCACGTATTGGACGGTGACGATCAAGGAATTTTATTTACTATAGCTATTCTCTACCTTGTAAATGCTCCCCCTTGAGGGAAGTTAATAACTGCTGTAATATACTTGAAATTGTACTTTCTTGCCAAACTAAAAAGCAGGCTGAAGGAGTGCGTTCGTCGAATTCTATGAAAGAATAATATTACCCTGAAATGTAAAAGTGCTTCTTGGAAAGTTTAGAAAATTTATAGTTGAGTTGACGTTTTCTTTAAAGAGAATTCTTGAAAATTGAAATCGTCTCATCTCATTCAAAAATAGATGAAGTTGGTGAAGATGTGTAGACAAGCCTCTTTTCGCTTCGTTTTATTTGCTAAACTCTTCCCATTTCTCTTTTCGGAGCTTAATTTGGGCAATCGAACGGATTTCTGTACATTCGACGAAGCTTTTAGTCCTTTTCGCTCAGTTACTTTCAAGAATAAGCTTAAATATGCAGGTGATGAAAGCAACACTTTAGTTTACCATACTAGTCGATTTATATCTACGCAATATATTCGAGGCACTTCTAAAGAGAATAATTTAGATGAAGACAATGCTCAATGTTTATCTGACGATAGTCATATAACAAAGTCGATGAGTCATCTGTTTCATTGGTTCGTAGCAAAGGACGCGTAATAGAACTGTAAGTAGGTTGTTCGATTTGTAGTTTCGTGTTCGGGTAATAGGTCTTGAATTGCACAAGGCTAATGAACTTCCATGTTTCTGTATTGGTCTAATTTAGGCTATATTCCAATACTGGGGAAACTACGAGGTAGGTAGTAAAAATACATTCTGCGAAATGTATAATAGTAGATGCGTTCTTTTTCATATGTGTCAATATGTCCTATAGGAAGGTAGACTACCCCTACAAGGAGTTTCCTATTACCATAGGGAAGTTCTATAAATAAAGTGTCACAAATTCCCTCATGTGGGAATTCAAATGCTACCCTAAACTCTCTTTCTCTCTCTTCAATGTCTTGGATATGTGAAAAGCGACGCCTGCGTCCATACTGACACTACGATCATTTCTGCATACATTGTTTATCATCTTATATTTCGAGATATATTTTTACTTTTTAACAACGCTCGGCAGATGTAACGCATTTTCATGAAAATGGGGATATCTGGAGCTTATTAATGTACCTTTTGGATTGAATAGAACCACCAATAACGTCACAGCCGTCGGTCAACGCGTTTTCTAATCATACTGTTAACGACGAGGATTTCTTAAGTAACTAAGTATTACTTGAGACACTGCCCCGTGTATGTAACATGCGGGCGAAAATTTTCTTCCAGCGTTTTTTGTTGTGCGTTAACGGGGTCATATGATGTGCTTCAAACTTCACATCGAAGTTATCGAAGTTGCTTTGGTTGATCACATATTGTATTATATAAAAGTTGATCAAACAGCACCATCTTGTTTGCACATTCAACATGCAAAACATTTTCACACACGCACACAGATGATTGACAAGCTCTTTGCAAGTATTCTACGCCACATTGGCTAATGCAGGCGCCACATTTTCTTCTATAGTCAGTATTGGATCATGTATTCATGTATTACATAAATATTATAGTAGGGGAATTCAAAATGTACGGAATTCAATCGCTCATGGGCTGTAAGCCTAAACATGTCTCTGCCGTTGCTCGAGGATACGCAACAAAGCAAATAAAAAATTAGTTTTTACAAAACGAGTTCAAAGTAGTTCCCATGTGTGTCGCAAGTTTATTTAGCTCTAAAAACATACTATTTATTCAATGACAATAATTGTGGAGGTTTGTTTTTTTTCTCCTTTCAATAGCAAATTAATTTTCGTACACTTACATCTTCACAGTTATCAGAATAGAGCGATAATAGTTGTTTATGTTGCACATGGCAAAAATAAATGGGGTGTTAACTTAAAAGCAGCAATGAAAGTAAAAAAAAAAAAGAAAGAAAAAAACGACAACGAGGAGAGTGCATAAAATGTTCACATATTAGGCATTAAGCCACACCTTGGCGGAAATTTTAGCAGTAATTTTCCAAAAGTCAATATTTACTTGGCAAAAGGAACAGCAGCAAAAAAAAAAAGAAAAAGAAAAACAACTTATTTGCAATCTCCGAGAGCACAACTATTTGATACACATACACGATCAAGGCAGTTAGCTGAGCCAGCCAGCCAGCCAGCCAGCCAGCCAGCCAACCAGCCAAGAAAAACTTGATATCCTTTAGTCTCTTTTTTAAACAAAATGCTTACAAAATACATATATGCCGCGGTGCAACACTGATGCGATATCTGCAACAGCTTGTTTAGCGTAAAATGCTGCCAACAATATCAATATTTATTCAAACGATAACACCTTCTGATTTACAATGGTTTTCTTACTTGTTTTTATTGTTTTTGTTGGACTTCTCGTATAAGAGGGAGTTAGCTGTAGCGGTTGCACTGTTTGCCGTATAATGTTGTGTAGTGTAGTAGACATCAAGTGTACATGAAAGCACTTAACAATATCATGTAGTTATTGCTTGTAGTTGTTCGCTTTTTTGTGTTTTTTTTTTTTTTTTTTTTTTTTTTTTTTTTTTACTTGATACTATTAAGAGCTCAACACTTGCTGCAGCTTGCATAAGTAAAATTACATACATGATACTAGAGCTACCGTAAAACATGGAAAATGCACAAGTTAAGTTCTCAAAGAAAATTACTATCATCGCGCGGGCACACACGGCGCATTACATAGCAGCTAAGAATAGCAATTTTCAAGTTAACGCCTAACTAAACTTAGACACAGTCAAATATAACTTACGAAGACTAAGAGATAAAGTATACCAAACTAGGAGAAACGGTGCATGACCATCACCAAAAGCATCATCATCATTAACATCTACATCATTATCATCATTACCACCATCATCATCATCATCATCATCATCATCATCATCATCATCATCATCATCATCATCATCATCATCATCATCATTATCATCATGATCATGACACAGCTCAGATAATATGGTGTTCAATTTTACTACGGTTGCCTTAATAAAACCTCCAAATGTCTATAAGTTATTGAGTATTAGCATAAATTTAAGAATATATTCCTTGACACATACAAACAAATATTGTTGATAATTTTAGAACTTCGCTCTAGTCTCGCGAGTCCCGCTTGCCGTCTCAAGTCTAACTATAATAATAAAAAAAAAAGTTATAGTCACTTACAAATCGTATATTAACCACTGATACTGAAATTTCTTGCAACTGTGGGAATCACAGAACCTTAAGCATAATTTTCACACATAACCATACAAATCCATTTGCAAGCATAAATACACGTACATGTCTACGTATTTGCTTATATATTAGTGAATGTATAACAACAGTATCTCTCAAGTTTCTCATGTCGCCGCACGTCGAATGAAAATATATGCAACGAAAAGGTTTTACTGGATGCAATGTTAGGGTTTACTTCGCGGAGACTTGTTGCAATTAGCGCCCTTCCTATGATGGGGACTCACTGGAATGCACTATTGACTTCCACTCCTTCTGTTGTCCACCCGCTGCCTTTCTAAGCGCTGTAGCTCTTGGAGCACTCTCCGCACGCACTCGTTAATTGTGCTCAGGCTTCATTGCTGCCAATTATCACTTGCAATATCTCAATGGGTTCTACTTGGGGTCTATCATTCTCAAACTTTTTGCATGGAAATATGCTCTGTGCTCTGTTTCTTCCTTTCTTTCCGCACATTCTGGGCAGTTTGGAGAGCTATCCTGCCTGAACCTGTATAGACTGCGAGACTGTAGTGTGTGCCTCTGTCTACCTCTCTGTCTGTCTGCCTGTCTGTCTGTGTGTGTGTCCATTATGATTGAAGTTTTGGAGTGAAACATAACAACACTTTATCATAATGCAATTTTAAAACGATTAAGAATCGCTGACATAGCAACAAGGCTTTCGGTAGTTTATGTACAAATTTTTGTAGCAGAAAAGCAGAAGCATCCAGTAGATGAGCTATGAATGTGTAACACAAACTTGTTCATGTTGTAAATGTTGTTATTGTTTTTGTTATGCAGATGCTTCTCATGTGTATAACATATTGCTTGTTATTTTATTATTTATTGTAATGTTCTTCAATATAAAAATTTTTTATACAAAATCTGATGGATTTTTACAAAGAAAGATTTTACAAAAATATTATTAAACAAAGGCCAAAAAACAGAACGCATTTCTATTCTGAAGTGAAACAAAAGGAGAAACAAAAATATAAAAAAAATTCAACTCTTTTCCATACTCAGTCATTGTTGGTTGTTAATTAACTGGATACGATATCTGCTCTATGCAGAAAAATAATTATTTTGCGCAATTTTTATTACATTTTACTTTAATTTCAATGATGAGAGATTTTGTTACTAATGTCGCGAACAACCAGTTGAGAACCAATTAGAACACTGTAGATATTATAAGTTTTGGTAAAACCTTGGTCTACTTTCATTAAAAGTGAAAAGTAATGTTGATGCTTGGAGCATAGGACATAGTGTCGGAAAAGCACGTTATATTCGTTTACTTCCCTTAAGGTTATGTTATGATATATAACTGCGTTCAAGAAATGAAGGGAATTTTTATTTCAAGGATACCTTCACTGTAACGTTAGAACTGCCGAAGACATGCACCTATTAATTTCTACCATTATGGGCCATTTTGACCCATAACCGTTATGATATCGTTAAATGATGATAGGGGGCTGAAATTTTACTTGAAAGTTCCTTGAACGTTTAACAATTCAATGATAGTGATCTATTCACACACACACAGGCGCAGGGTAGATTACAAATTAAGGCAACCACGGAAGAAGAAGAAAATTTGCTGCCTATATATTCGTTAAATCCATCTGAATACTCACTCCAAAAACGTCCCGATAGGTATACTACTACGTTCACAAATAAAGGCACACTTCGAATTCCCATTCATTTCCATTTATTTATTTGCAAGTGGGTGGACAAAATGCTTATGTATGTTAGACCAAGTGGGTAAATAAATTGAAAATAAATTGAAAATGAATTGAAATCTTATCGTCTAAGAAGTCGATGGGGATCATTTTTGGACTGAACATGAAGCTGACCATCTGTAGATGTTGTAGGTTTTTGGAAATATATTGAAAAGATTAAAAGTCACGGGCAAAAATGTTATAAAGAAAACGATCGGCATTTTTTCAAGGTTGTTTCCTTTTCTTATAAATGGACAAATCACGTTCAAATCTTTGACGTCAAATTTTTAGTCGTTCAAGGGTTGCTTGCGGAAAAGTTCAGCTTCATATCTTCACTTTTCGGACTGTAGCGATGTCACCAATCTTAAGGTTGGCTCCAAAGGCAAACTGTCCTTTAACGGTTTAACGAGTAATAGATACATGTCATCGGTGTTTCAATAACTAGATCATGTTGAGCAGAATTGATTGCAGGCAGTTAAAGATTTTTTCATATGCATTAAAATGATCAAAAAGTACTGTCATCTTTCTTTTAAGCTGAAAATTTTGAAGAGGTCATATTGATCCACGCGGCAATTCTAATATTAAAAATCAATATAAACGATTTTATCAAATTAATTGATCCTCAGATTGAAATCATCATCATTAACTTATGATCGAATCGATCATGTCCTTAGGACTTCAAATTCTTTTAATCAAGCATGAGCGCTTTTATATATCGCCTTAGAGTTTGATCAGTATTCGCTTTGGGCTACGACTTATTTGGACCCATTAGCGTTAACGTGGGGTTGTTATCATTTTTTTGTCAACATTTTGGCAGAAAGTTGAAGAACAATTTTTTGTCGACAAACTATAGTCAAGGTAGGCATGAAGCCGCTATTGTGCGGTTGAATCCTTTTGGAAAGCGCCGGAAAGAAAACAGCGCAACATGCTTCATAGTCTTCCAAAGTATAACGAAACTATAAAACGAAGCATTATTGCTCTGGTCCCTCATTAATTAATATCAACACAATATTGAGTTTTCGAGATGCGATGAGAATGGAAATCTGATTTTCAAAAAATAAATGCATCATCATTTAATAATAATTGAAATTTCTCTTCAACGTATTACTATTTTCAGTTTACTTTGTTGGCGAGAGCATGTGATCAAAACATATTCAAAAAGCGAGCAAAAAAAAAAAAATCAAAATGCGAAAAGAAAAATATTTAAAATAAATTCAATTTTTACGCACATACCATAACTGGCTTGACACAAACCAGGCACATCGCACAGCATAAATATATACACGTCTTGTATTGTGTTGCGTATTGTAAAGAAATGCATTTTACAAAGCCGACAAAACTCTCTAGAGAAGTTTCAGGAAAGTATGCGTAACATTTTCTGTAAAGAAATGTGCGCCGAGCCTGAGCGTCCACTGAAAATGGTAACAAACGATTACATAAATTTATGCAGCGCAACACTTTAAAGTAATTGTTACAGAACTGACAACAATAACAATAACAACAATAACAACAACAACAATAATAATAACAACAACAACAATAATAATAATAACAACAACAACAATAATGATATAAAAATTGAGGCATAAAATTTAAGAAAAAAGAAAAAGAATACGCGATTAAAAGGTAAAATACTACAAAAAAAAAAATAAAAAACTGAACAAGCGTTTGTTGGCAAACAGAAAATCAACTTTTTTCACTCTCAAGAAAAACACTGGCTTAGCGGGGACTTCAAATACACTGCAAATGTCTTGCACGACAATGATCACATTAAGAGGCTCCGTTGGCAGCCTGCAACTTCAACCTAGCCCTTCACATCTGTGCCCAATTAGGATAATATTTTTGGGACAGATATACCCTTTATCTGAATTATTATTCTTCAAGACGATATGACTTTTAAGTGAGCAAGCGATAATTAAAATTTCCCACAACAAGAAAACAAAACGAAATAGTATTCTCCTAATAACATTGTGGCAATATTATAATTTAAGCCATACAGTTGCGAGTATAAGCCAACTTTCAGTCAATAGATGAACAATTGTTTTAATTGATTATGATTTAAATTGATTGACACTCATTGTGGACGCTCATCCTCTTCCATCTAGACTTCTACGATAACAATGAGCCTGACTTAAGAATGTTGTTAGTTAGTCAGATGGAAGATGGTACAAGGATTGCCCGAGAAGCGTGCAACCTACGAACTTGTATTCACGAATAATTGAGAAATTACTTCACTGTAGTTATTGGAGCCCACAATAAATACCAGAGAAATTATCACATTTTGAATTCTCAATCATTCCTAGACATGTATCTTTTATATAAGCATCCGCAAATTCGCAAAAAGCCTTCAAGTTTCCCTTTAAATAGGAATAATCCCTATCCCTTATCTCAGTTAAAATGTATAATGTACGACATAGGCGTTCATCTCAAACTTGAAGCAAGCATTTATTAAAGTGATGTAAATATTGTGAGTAAAAAGAGAGAAAAAACTGACACTTCCATATGTAATTGAAACTCCGGTTTAGGTGTTGAGTATCCAAACTTCGCTTCAAGCGAATATAATTTTCCAAGTTGTTCACATTTACAAATTTATGATGCGTTCGTCCATATATTTAAAGATCGTATACGGTACCATAATCAACAAATCAAAGCAAGATACTTTAAGTGATAATAATGATGATAGTACTGATGCCTCTCTTTCAAACTGGTTAAAATTCCACCAACAAACAAACATAAATGTTAGTTGGATATATTAATTAATTAGCTCTGGGGCCTGTTTGCGGCTAGAGAAGTGCGTAAATCAGATAAAAAAGTATTTCTTTTTAAGTAAGCAATTGCTATTACTATGTACTATGTAAACGTTAATGTACACTCGTAACTATCATTGCCGGCACTATTAACATCACTCGCATTATGATGCCACCATATATTCAATTATGGCCAGTAATTATTTACAAAAGACTATTCGGCACTACTTTTGGTTATTAATCGGCGCAAAATCTGCAATGAAAAGTAATTATTAAAAATGTCGATAACGGCGATAAAGATCTTTCTGAAAATAGTGTTAGGGAGAATTAACGTTAAACGTTGCGACCTCAAAACGTAACGCTTTGGAGAATTGTGCTATATGTGCCTGGCAATTAACTCTTTCTTATTAGGTATAAAAGACTAAAAGCAAAAGTCTCTGGCCTAAGCGTAAACAATTGAAAAATATGTTAAAAACTTGCATTACTTTTACTGGAATTGTAATCCAACCCTTTAAATATGAAAACAAATAACGGAACATAGCGTAAAGTAATCGTAACGGATTCATTACGAATTTCAATATTAAGGATTGTATTACGCCTATAGATGATTGTATTGCGAAGATAGGTAGGCCGTAGGATGTACTACTCTTCCTTCCTATTCAAAAATATTATGCATACATTTATTTTATGAGCTTTAAATCAATCCAATATAGTTAATTAAATTTATTATTAAATACATTGTCTACGTAGTCTTTTCAGTTATGCATATTGTGTACTTTTTTATACTTTATTTATTTATTTAGTTATATTTATTTATCTTACCAGCTGCGTTTCACAACATTGATCTTACACGATATGCGTTCAGGCGTACAACATACACCATAATCTTATGAAGGACGAGAATGTACGTATATAGTTACTTGGCCGTTCTCGAGCATTTGAGTGATACGGACTATGTTCTGCTTATAAGGAGGTACTTGAACGGTAGATAGGCTGTAGAAAACAAAATAGAAGGTATCTATCTGTTCACCAATTAATGAGTCTTAATAAGACTACTGCTTGGCTTTCCACGTATTCCCAGATAATATGCACGGGAAGTTTCCCGTGCATAGGGCGATGCACTCACGAAGCTCTTCGGAACTCTTTATCGCTTTGCCCCCGTTGTTGACTATTACATGACTCGATTGACTCGACAATTCCCTGTACTTGTTTGACATGTTGTCTATCAGGTGTTAAACGAAGCATTTCAGATCTTTAGCTTCCCTTTGCTTAATAAGCAACTTTGTGGAATTGTGAAGAAATAAATAAGTTTCTGCTATTTACTTTAAAATACACAACGATATATACACACACCATGAACTGTTGATATGGGCTACGATTTACATTCATAGATGCAAACGTTTGCATGGCCTTACATCTAAACTGTTTTCGTTTACTAATTTCTATGCGAAATTAATTAATTTTTGGTTTAACTGTGACCGTCACATTTAATGATTATCTCGATTTTCGTGTCTAGAAAACATTCTGTCTTGCGGGCGCATAAGTGAAAGAATAAAAGAAGAGAGAAAACTCTACTTAGAAGACAACATCTTAAATACCTATTGACATGAAATCGTATGTTAACCCGATGGCCATGTCGACGGTGATGGCGGCAGAGGCGGCGGCGACCACTATTTGAGCTTTTGATATGAAAATTACTACAACGAGAGGTGACTAAAAACAAAACAAGCCGCTATCTACAATTTAACGCCTTTATTTCTTAACCAAGACTTAAAGGTTAACCTAAAGAATTAGCAAATAACGAAGGAACAGAAACATATACGTATGCATATTCACGTCAACGTGCGGGCATATGCTTTAAAGGCAGGGACGTCGTATTGTGCCACAATTAAAAACTATCGCAAACTAAAGCGATTATAAAACAAAGTGAGAAGAAATTTTTACATTTGCAGCAAACTAATCGACGGAACTGGCATAGCTCAAGTTCATTACAAAAAAAAAAGGCAAAAAGTTTCACTTCGGAAACTATGCACCAGATGGAAGCATCTTTTCAATCCTACTCTTAGGCATACCACGGATAACATTATGTGCTGTCAAATTTTCGGGATTCTGCAAAAATTTTAAAAAGGCTTATATGCCTCAAGTCCGTGTTTTTTTTCCCCCCATTTTATTTGAAAATCTTAAATTTTGACTTGATATTTTATTGGCGCGCATCACAAATTCGTCGTAAGCTATTCTTTTCGTTTAGTTGGTTTTCTTGCATTATTTTAATCCTCTTTGATAGCTACTGGTGTTTGCACACTAACACTCATACTACGGTAGTGTTGTACACACCGATATCAAATATTTTAGCCTGAGCCTAAGAATGATCGAAACCGATCGCATGTCTGTGATAACGAACATTTTTCACTCTCAGCTACAACAAAAAAAAAAAATAAAAAAAAAAAATAAAAAATAAGAAACAAAGAAGAAATAAAAATAAATAAATAAAATTGCCTGCGCTTACAGTTACAGTTTCAGTGTTATATTGTCGAAGCCGTTTAACAAAGTTATGCCTGTATGCTGTTAAGTCTCTGGCCAGCAGTAAACAGAGTTTAACAGCAACAACGTATCTTAACACGGTAGCTAACATGCTTAAGTTTAATTAATGATAAGAAATCTGTATCTAAAGCTGTTGTTTGTTGTCTTGTAATGAGCCCAACCAATGTGTCTGTCTTACTGTGTGCCTCTTGGCTTATTAGCTTGCACCAAAGTCATTAAAGTCTTCAATTTTTTTTTTTTTTTTCATTTTTTTTTCGTTTTTATTTATTTATTTATTTTATTTTATTTATTTATTTATTTTCATTTTGGTCAACAACAACACAACATTTTAATGGCATATAAGTTGCGGCATCTCAATAACATGTAGATTTGCAACTAATGTTGCCAGACAAACGCGTGCATAACTCTGTTGCCTTAATTTGGTTGCCATAAGGCATTCTTGATTCAACTGAGTTCGTTAAGTATGTGAACTTGAATCCATTAGTTAAGCAGCGGAGCGAGCAGAACTCGGTAGTAAATACGAACACAAAGCGTAGGGATTTACAGTACAATATTATGCCATTAATTAGTTGAATTTATTAGATAGTAATCGGGAAGGGACAAAGGAAAAGAGAAGTGCGTTAGAGTTACTTACATAACCTCTCGCCTATGTATGTGTGGTCACTATTCTCCTGAATACACGATATCAAATGTATAGACATACGCATAAACTCACATATGTACATATTTTACGTATGTGCACACATATTGAACACGTTAGTTAGTAATTTCCGGATCGGATCCGGATAATTTCTATCGATAGATGTATCAGTCTATAATGAAAAATTCTTTATAGTCGGAAATAACAAAAGAATTTATTGGTGGTTTGGTCGTACGATGGGCGTCAAAAATAGACCATTCATTGCATTAGAAAACTTTAGAAACTTTAGAAACTCTAGATAATTGAAAAACGACAACGTCGCAAGAAATAGCTAACTTCGTAAAGAGTTACGAGCAATATATAGTCGCGAAATGGTGTATGTATTATTTTGCATGAAAATCGGCATATGAGTAAGCTATTCTTCAATTAGTCGACTACGTGTAGTGAAAGAAATGCACTGTCGCCGCACAAGTCGACTGTTGCAAGAGTAAAATTGCCTGAATCGAAGTCTACTCTATTCTCCAGATTAAAACCACAGCGATTATTATCGGTTTGCAAGCTTTACAATAATGTTCGAAGGGAGACGTTTTGCATCATATAACGAATAATGGAACATATTTTCAAGATCTTGATAATTGGGTCCATTAAAAATTGCAGAAACGTATCGGACAAGCATTGAATTGAAGGAGCAACTGACTCTCAAAAGAGATCATGTCGCTGAATAAATGTTGCAGGAAAACCGTTGCTCTCACCTAATCCGATGATTTATATATATGTATATTTTATATAATACATATATTCCCCCCCTTGATAAAAGGAGAAATGACACCAACAAATAGTTGTGTGAATTTCGGAATATACGGCAAGCAGTGCGAAGTTTTAATAAGAAACAATGACCTCGGCTCGCTCAAATATATAAAAAAAAAAAACAATTGCAGCTGGATTGTTGATATCTATTTTGGGATATTTAGAAATAAATCCTACAAAAACTATGCTATGCGTTGTCACCTGCAACCTTATTACTGGTTTTCTCGACATTCGGTTGCCATAAAAGTTCGACGGAATTTCAGAGCAGTACGTACCTTCTCAACATAAGCAGATGGCCATAAATGTCGGCGACTAGAACGTCTTGTATTGAAAAGCACTTTTTAATGCGATTTCAAACCTTTTTTTTTTGCGAAAAAGCATGGGTTAGTCGACGAGAGCTATCCACATCGACACCGAAGCGGAATATTCATTACCATAAAGCTTTGTTATGCATAAAGTGAGATTGGCAAGGCGTAATGTATTACGAGCTGCTAAAACCGAACGCAACTGTTGCTGCAGATGCCTACCGACGTTAGTTGAACAATTTGAACGATTTGTAAAATTGTCGATTGTTGCAAAAAAGACCAGACCCAAAGTTATCTTCCTGCGTGACAACGCTCGCTCATACGTTGCGACAGTTGTCAACGATACATTGTTGCAGCTCGGATGTTCTTTCGACGCGCTGTCGCCATATTGTCAGGAAGATGGACAAAAGTTGTAGAGAATTATGGAAAACATTTTCATTTATATTTTATTAAAGTACCAAGTGAATAAATGATCAAAATACCTGCAAGCACCTAACAAAATAAAAATATGTATATATATATATATATATCGATATCGTACGCATTTAGTTTTCATTGCAGATTAAGAGAAAAACACTTTTATTCTAGAACACTGTCCGCAGGTAACCGTTTACATTTTACAGCGAGATTTAATTTTTTAACTGTGCGGTACTTGTCTTAAAAAGTAATGTCATGCAATTTTTTTTGGCTTATAAGCATTATTATTAAATACTCCTTAAGGTAACCAAAGGTCGATGTGCAATACATACATGGCGAACATAGATGCGAAGCCGCGTTATATAAGCATTTTGAATGAACCAAATAACCGCGCAATTTTTTAATATAACTAATCACGAAGTGGATGTCCTCTATTAGTGTAATCCGATGGCTGTTAGAAGGAGAGAAGAGAGGAAGGAGAGAGGTATAGAGAGATAGTAACCGCAGTCTGGTGGATGTCCTGTGCCCAATCGATAAGTTTTATGCCTCCACGCACTGAGCACTCACGATAAAGAAAACTCTATGGCATTGAGATTTGAACCCGCGAAGCCTGACTTGGCAGTCACGATTCTTATCTGCTTGGCGGTTTAGATGTAATGCACATTTTCTTTTTAAATTTAAGCTGTACTTTAAAAAAAAAAAAGGGGAGGAACTATTTCTGTAAGTTAAATGTTCCGAACGTTACGGCCGATTTTCAAAATCAATGAATTTTTTTTTTTAAATCAAAATTTCGAAAATCCGCGATACTCATCAAATTTCGGGCTGTATTGTGCTTAAGTTTTTAATTTTTTATTGCAAGTTGGCAATGCGATCACATCCAATCCCACGAGAGGTGAAATGACTAGAAATTTTCCAAAAAGACCTTTTTTTAATGAATTAATAGATACCTTGAACTGTATGAAAGACGGAGAAGAAAACTCATTACCTGAAAAAGACTTATTTCGTGAAATTCCGAGCTCTTTCCTAGCTGGCATCGACTTATAATCTACGTTTGCCCTGATGATTTCCATCTTGCGGAGTCCCCTATCATACCATGTCTATAATACCATGTTCATGTCCGTTCAAGAGCATTTCCAAGCAGAAATATGTTAGGATAACTTCGACTTGAAAGCGAGTCGAACGGTGTCAATGCTAATGCTTAGAAATTAAAAGTTCAGAGTAAAGGTTTTAATGCTTCCTATGAATATTGGTATCGTTCTGCTCGAGTGCGAGTATGACTTTGGCAGATGCAACCAAAGGGACATTGACTCCTGCATTAACTCTTTGAGGAAGAACGGATTTCCACATCGTAGATCATTTTTATGATTTGAACATCACAGACGAACAAGAAACACACTTACAACACATTTTCAAGCTTTAAACGCGTTTCTTTTCAAATGGCATGCGGCGTGACTCTAACAATTGCCATTTTTTTTATTCGAGTTTTTCACAATACCTGTAGAGTGAAATTTTGTAGTCTTGCGATACATTTATCTTTCACTATACTGATCGATTTAGGAACACTTTCTGAGTCGGTTTAACTTTGTTTGTCCATCTATCTGCCTGTCGGCTCTTTCTCTTTGTGTTCAACCTACAAGCCGTAATTTTTCAATGAGTTTCAACAAAATTTGATACACCGGCATGGTCTGACGCTGTTGAAAACGGTTCGGATCGAATCACTTTTTCGATCACTTCATACACAAGGTCTCATTTTCCAAAGTTCTTTCATAAATAACTGTAGGGTGATTTAGGGCATTTAATGATGAGCCATGGCCCACTGTAGTGGTTTTACTTGCTACTTGCTTTACTTAAGCATATGCTTAACAACTACACCGAAAATTATTAGTCAATTGTCAAAGAAACCCATTTTTTATGCTGCAACAGTGCCACTCCACCTTAAGGCTTGACGGATAAGCATTAGAGCGACACAAGTGTGAAGATGAAAAACGCTTTTGAATTTAAAATTTTTACGTCTTGCTCTACAACGAGAAGAGATTTTCAAACGTTTGTTTTAACAAAAGGTGAGAGAGTTCGCTGTACTGAGAAGTTATAAGTAATCGATTTTCTGAAATCAAATCGGAAATAAATGAAATCTATTGGAATTTCTTACGATTCTCATGGCCATTACTCTAATTGCATAAAAGACACTATGTCATCGGGTCATTATTGTTACTTACGAACAACGGATATTTTTTTCTTTTGTTGTTGTTTTTTTTTTTTTTTGCTTATTACCAAAGTTGGTAGCAGCAAAGCCATAAATAAAATCAAAGTAGATCGATCAACACTTTAGTAATGAAATATTTTCACAGATCGTTTCGTTAATTGCCAGCCTTAGAGGCAGAAGTGAAATAAAAAAAATGAAAATAGAGAAGAAGCAGAGGAAGCGAAACGATAGAAGGAAAATCGCATGATGTGTTGCGGAAAAAACGCAAACACTATTAAACGTTAACAACACAGATTGATCAAACCCTAACGGCAGCAATAATTGCTATTATTGTTGAGCTGATGATGTCCCTTTTGCCAAAGAAACAACAGCACTACTACCACCATGAGCCTCACCATTACCATTACTATCATCGCCACCGCCACCGCCACCGCCACCGCCACCGCCACTACAACCGTCTTTGCAGCGAAACTAAGACTCCAATAGAATAAAAAAGATAAATGGCCATTACTGAGGTGTTGTGATATCGTTTATAACACTTTGTTGCTGTAGTCGTTGCTTTTGTTTTTGTAACGAATTATGGTTGACGATTGATCGCCCCAACAACAAAATATAATTTATCTTAATAACGACACTTTAAGGCTAAAGCATTAACTAGAAAGCAATCTTTCTTTTATTGTTGTTGCTGTTATTGTTTTGAACAGCAGCAGTAGCACTTTTGTGTGAAATAAATGGTGCACCGAAGAAATTGTCAGATGCTTTTTTGTTGTTATGTTATTTTCGTTTTATTTTGTTTTAAAGCTTTAGTGAAAAATTACCTCAAATTGAAAATCTATTACAATTCACACGAATTTCTTTTTCTCTCGTTGAGGAGATCAAACAGGAGCCGCCTTTATTTTGTTATACACCGAATCAAATAACAATAACAACAACAACTTGCGGAATAATGTTTTGTTTCGTGGCGATTGTGTCTTTGTTGCTACAACTATTTGAAGTGTTTCTTCGGTTTTATGTTTTTTAACTGTTAATAGTTAAGCGACAAATAGTTGTCGCTTAACACCTGAGACACAATACTTTTTTTTTGTGTTTTTCTTTTTTTCTTTTTTGATTTTTTCATTTATCTATTTATTTTTATTTTCATATGTTTTTTTGCTTTTTGTTTCATTTATTTGCTAAACTTTTCTTTTATCTATCACAGAAAATCTTAGAGATTTCCAGCAAATGTAGAAACAGGCGCGCACACACGCTTGTGCGAGGAGCCGTAGTGTTGACTATATCAATATATGATCGGTCTGTGTCTGGCTTGTAGGAATAGTAGCGGTAGTAATCGTCGTCGTCATTGTCGTCGTCATCATCATCGTAGTAGTAGTAGTATTAGTAGTAGTAGTAGTAGTAGTAGTAGTAGTAGTAGTAGTAGTAGTAGTAGTAGTAATAGTAGTAGTAGTAGTAGTAGTAGTAGTAGTAGTAGTAGTAATAGTAATAGTACTTATGGTAAAAACTAAGTTTATTTTTTTGTTAATCGATCAGAGTTTCGTTGGGCCGCCTAGAGCTCATTCACTTACTTCTCTACAAGTTGGTGTTTGTTAAACATAAATCCTTCAAATGTTTGAAATTCAAACAAGGAGTGATGTGTTAAGGCACATTGTTGCTGTTATATAGTTTTGTGCTCTGCAAAGTTGTGCTTTACGCTGGCAATTGTTTAACAAAGATATACTGACTGCCGGCCGGCGGCCTGCAAATCTAACTATATGTAGTTGCTAGTGCCGCTGCTGCAGCTAAATGGCTAATGGTTTGGCTGACTGGATAGTTGGCTGGCTGGCTGGCTGGCTGGCTAGCTGGCTGGCTAGCTGGCTGGCTGGCTGGCTGGCTGCCTTCTCGCTCGCTGCTCGTTTAATAGTGGTGATTTCTCACTACCACAAATGGTAGCTAATTATGTCACGAAGCTGATAAATTATGCTGTACAACAAACATCACGCGATTTGTGTATATTGTGGCGAAACCTAAAAAAGAAAAGCCTTTTCACTTTAAACTGTTCATTTAATATGGGGTACACAAATTAAAGATGTTTATTTGTCTCCGTATGTGCCAGCATATGCGTGTTGATTTTCTAAACAGAAACCAGGCCTTCACACAAAACGACATCATAAATTAACGAGATCGCAACAAATTACACTCCAATCGCCGTGTATTTATGCACTTTACAAGAGCATATATGCATGGGATCATCATTAAATGATTAACAGCCTGTTAAATGAAAAAAGAGTAATCGATGCGAAAACAAAACTTAATAGTTGATCATCTGCTTTCTGATTGAAGTTTTCTTTACTGACGAATTTTTGCTTTTGCCAACGAAAAACTCACTTCACCGCTCCGGGTTATTACGTTATAATCGCCCCTTACATACATATTCAGATTGTATATATGTATATATATACATAGGTTTTAATAAGAGCAAGTTTTCGAACAGGGAAGTAATTGTACATGTATATGCTACCATCGTTTAATATCATGTATGACTATGTAACGCTATATTCACTGAAAATATGAGACGCAGTCTCATACGGTCAGTCAACGGTAGCCTGAGAGAGATATGATGTAACATACGGACATGAATGGACATTTCCCCAATCCGAGTTATCCGAGAAGTCCGCAAACTGATCGCTTCATTCTATTGCATACAACATATAGGCATTATTTGTTCTAAATTCATTGGAAGCGAAATTTTATTTCGGCCAAGCATTTAGATGAGGCTATGAGCAATTTCTTGCAATCATTTTTGACTTTTGGTGATTAAGCGCCGATCAATTCATGCGAAACCCATGCTTGCCAGATAACTGAAGATCCATGGAGAGAGCTTCTTTTGATGGGTACATTTGAAAGCTGTATCTTATTCATGTCAAAGCACAAGTTATCTCACTGCAGCTTTGAATATGTCCCCACTTATGGGGCAAAAGATATCCACTGCTTCCCATGTTATTTTTACCGGACCGATGATGAAATGTAAGCAAATTTGCAATATAAGAAGCGCAGGTCAGGCGAATAATTAATTTCGACAATAGAACCGAATATACAGGACGTCGCCATTAGAGAAAATCAACCAAGGGCAAAATGCCATGGCCTGTTCGAACTCAAGAAGAGAACCATTGAACGTAGCAGCTCATGTAATTGAGTTTCTGATTAAAAGAAAAAGGAGCACAATATGTCAAAAGATATGATCATTTACTTACCCTCATATTACAAGGCCACTCCGCAAAATATTAGAAGCACTGAATACAGATGTGCCTTAGTAGCGTGTGTTTAAAAATGCGGACGCTTTAAGTATTTGGACTTTAAGTACACGGGTCTCGTTTTACGTAGAGGGGACGAAGTGGTTAGTGTCCGTGGGACCTCGTCTTACGTCTTACGAAAATACATGGTGGAGACCCTTACATTATATGGATTGTCCCATTATCCAAGAGGAGAATGATTAACGCTTCGTATTTAATCTGGATTAACATCCTTCGGCTAGTTTAGATTTAAGTATTCTCGATAGAGACGTCCACATATAACCCTAGAAATATCATCAATCTGTCTGCGCACACCACTAACCCACTCACTATATTCACCAGACATTGCTCCTCCTAGACATCCATTGCTTGAATCCATGCTCCTTACGACAAAACCAAATATGGAAACTTTTGTGGATAGTGTGAAAAGACAAATTATCCTTCAGGCATTAAATGTATGTGGTCAGTGGGTAAAGATGTAAAGCGTTTTAAGCAATACCTTTCGTAGAATAATGAATGACAAATGTCCAATTTTATCCGTTACTCACTTAAATCTCTGCATTTCCACTTTTGAGATTACGAAAATCACTTCATTTACTAATGTATTCGAATACAGCAGATGTCAATATTATATATTGACGACAGCCCCCTCTTTAAAAGTAGCTAATATACCTTCTAATTCAAATACGAGTGTCTTTCGTGTGATTAGTTTTCATTACCCAGGCGAACGACTGCATATGACGGATCAAAGTTTCGATTTAAGGACTTTAATCATTGTCTGGAAAATGTTGCTATAGTTTTGGTGACAATAACAATAAATGATTGAGAAAGAGACTCTAATTAAAGTCGATGTTGCTCTGATGTTGCTTGAAGTTAATTTCAATTGAAATTTTAATAGACGTCATACTTTATTTACTACGTTGTAAATAGACTGGAAAAAATGTACACTGACCAGGTAAGAAAAACATATTCAGCTGTGGCCGAATTCTTTTTAACTCAACATTTTCATCTTAACATAAACAGAAAATGAAATCCATGAGTACACAGAAGGGAAATGGATGACAGATAGTATGCTATAGCTTTTGTAGTTTTATGGCAATCTACCGTTGCATCGCGCTGGCGCTTGTGACGAATGAGCCAAAAATACAACTTTTGTTCGGTTTTATCGATTTGATTCATTTTCAATCCGAACCTACGCGCAGGACGTTCCAATGATCTGCTCAAATGTTAAGAAATGCAAGGAATGAGAAATAATTTTTACAACCGAGAGAATGCTTATCACAGACACTCCTCATAGACATTACGCAGATGGACATTTTTAAATCGGTTAAGAATTCGATATTTATCAAAAATATATGCACTCTTTCCACATGGTTGGTATCAGGCTGTGAGCATGGTTTAAGTTCGCCTTAAATCAAGAACAACTCTGGGATCACGTCTGGTATATAGGGTTTATTAAGTGTATGCGGGTGCATGTAACATCTAGGCCACACGTTTCATTATACCATTTGTTCCAGAATCGCTTGTCTGTCCGTCCGTCCCTACATCAGTCTGTCTATCTGTCTAATGTCTTTCCATGTCTTTCTGGGTTTTTGTGGCCCACCTGCATTTGGAAATTTTCGAAATTTTATGAAAACTGGGACTTGACCCCTATCTGTCTATCTGTCTAATGTCTCCCCATGTATCCTTGGGTTCGTTTTGATGAAATCTGACAAGTTTTTTGGCCGAAGAAAGAACTCTATGGAAAAATGGTTGGGTCAAGCAATTTTTGCGACGACCGTTTTATTTGAAAAAAATTTTATATGAAAAGAGTTTGTAATTTTCAAAATTCCTCCACAATAATTCGCTGAGTAATGGTATATTTAAAATGTGTGTGCGTGTGCGTGTGCGTGTGCGTGTGTGTGTGTGTGTCCTTTGGGCCCGCTATCTTACACTTTTATATGGGAAAAAAATAGTCGATGGTAGTAATTTGACTAACTTGAGCATTATCTGCAACGATTTTGAACCATTGAAGTACATTTGTCGAACCTCACTGTTCGTAACGATTCTCATAAAAGTATAGGTTATTATAGGGCAAAAATGTCTAATTATCAGTAGTTCAGGAGCAGAGCAGTTGAAGAATTTTGCTATTCTTAATAAGTAGTCGAAAAATCGTCGAAATCAAGTTCGTTAAATTTTGATCGCAGCAGTTCATGTTTTCGATCTTTTTCCGGCTATAATTTTTGGCATTATATCTTGAATGAGGAAATGAAGAATTGTATTAGGCGAAGTGTTGTACGGTATTCAGTGGTCTATACGTTTCAACTTGTTTTGTTTTTCTTGTTCTTTCATTTTCATTTTTATTTTAATTCATTTGCATAAAATGCATGCATGAACATTTTCTTTACTGACCATTACTGACCGGCATTGGCTAGCATTTAGGAAATTTGTATGTAAGCAGAGTGAAAGAGGCAAACACTGAAAAGCAGAAAATCTCACAAATAATCTTCTGACCGTCTGTGGCAGTTATAGTGCTGACAAATTTATATTTTATTGGCTTGACCGAAAAAGCGAAGCAAGAAGAAACGAAAAACCTCTTAAACAATACCGCCAACAAAAACAACAGCAACAAGAAGCGGCTTCTGCTGTTGTTTTTAAGATCAATACTTTTCATGTACAATGCTAAGCAAAAGTAAAATAAAACGCTTACCTGCACAGACACCTGCACATATAGATATTTACATGCTTATATTATATCTAGCAGAAGCCTTAAGCATAGCATAACAACGGAACACATTCGTTATTACATACGTAATGTTTATGCTTATGCAGCAACTTTCATGCAATTGTATGATGCGGTCGCTTACCATAAGTAAGTAATCCCAACATTATTGGCATTAGTGTCTATTGTTTTTGTTGCAATATTTTGTTCCATCCGATACATATGCATGTATCTACACGCATATATATATATATATATATGCAAATGAATGGTCGGCTTGGTTAGTTTGTTGGGCGTACGGTTGGGCAGTCGGGCAGTCGGGCAGTCGGGCAGTCGGGCCGATTGGCTGATCAGACCGAGTTGACCGAAGCTGACTAAAGCCAATTTAGCAACTAAGATGCAATTTAAACATAATTTTCATGTGTTCAATAGCGATATTGGCTGGTAGTTCGTTAGTTTGCTACTACTGCACGCAGTACAACATTTACTAAACCAACAACAATCACAATATTAATAACAACCAGAGAAAAAAGAAACAAAACTAGAAAACTAACGTCTGTAAGCATTTTGTATGGGATGTATAGGATGATCCGGCTTTTTGAATTAAATCGCAAAATTTCACTCAGTTTCTTCTGTTGCTGCTTTGTTGTTTGTTTGTTTGCTTTTTTCTCATCCATCCTTTCGGTTTAATTGAACATACGCACATGTATACACGCACTTTCCTGCGGTAAACGTTCCAACGCCGTACGAATTTTTGTTCTTAGAGAGCTTCGTATCGCTCGCTCCTGCTTCCCTAAGTCGACAATACCCGACAACAAATAATAAAATGTATAATTGGCGGCTGGAAACATGCACATGCTTATGTTCAAATTGTTTATTATCTTTTATTTTCACTACTCTCTCTCCTAAACGCTAACTATTGTTGCCGTTGTATTTGCTACTGTTGATATGTCTCAGAGAACATATATGTTAAACATACCAATATGTTCCTACACGCTATGCTTGCTTGTTATTGGTGTTGCTGTTTTTGCTGGCCTTTATTTTGCCTGATAATGATAAAGAGTGCTACGTATAAATAAATATCTGTACAAGTAACACAAACTGTTAAATATTAACTATAAAAACTGTACCGATAATTTACCAATTTTTTTTTTTTTTTTTTTTTTGCCTTTATATCACGTATGTATGAATCTAAACCTCGATTGACAAATCGTCACGTTTAATATGTTTATTATAATTCAAAATGAAATAATTCGATGTTCCAACAATAAGTCGAATAGCAGAGTTACAGATCAAATGTTAACACGATCGCGATATGTTAGAAGAGATTGCAAAACGAATTATTTGAAGCGAAATTACTTACAGATAAGTAACGGATGTCCTTTGGCGGTCTTCAATATAGGTGCGGAAGAGTTTACTTTCGGCCTTAGCTATAGTGAGTGCTCAGTGGGTAAAGGCTTAACACTTGCGAATTGGGCACATCCATCCACTAGAGAGCGGCCGCCACTTCCTCTCTTTCATCTCCTTCTGACCGCTACCGTGTTAAGCGAATATCGTATGAATGGTTGCTCATACGAAAAAAAAGTGCAATTGTTTAGGCCTTTGTTTTGATTACACATATATATGTAATTATAACCCCTTTGCATTCAGCTGAACGTTCCCGCGTATATTGTGAATGAAAAGCTTGCGCAAAAAAATACTGACGTACTGACGTACTGACGACGAACTGTAGAAAAATTCTACACGAAGAAAAACATATCAGTGAATAGCTAGCAAAAGTGCTTAAATATTGCTGAGAGAAGGAAACATACCGCTATGGAACTGCTAGAAGTTCAGATAAGCTATCCACACATGTTTTCACTGACAGGAAAGAAAGTGAAAGTGAAAGTGAAAGCCGAAATGACGGAAGGCTGCATGTTACAAAATTAGGATGCCATGTTCACCGACTATTATATAGCCGACTATTCTATAGCTATCTATCTATTATGTAGATATACTCGCTAACTGACAAACAAACCCATGCTTATTAGTTAACATGATTTGGGCGCATTTGATTTTGCTTTTGACTCGCGGCAATCAACTAACCACGTTTCAGCTGACTGTCTGAAGCTTTGCGCGTGTCAACGCTTCAAAATTAAACGCTATTCAGATAGACGGGCGTAAGTAGTTTAATTTAGTCTGAGTCGTACGATGGTGAACGGCATATACATGTTCTTTCTTTCATACGTATTTCGATTGTTGTAAATCGAGCAACAAAGACAACGAGCGATGGTAACCACTGGATACATGAATTGAATATAAGCATATTCGCTGCACAAAGAAGCGACTTACATGCCTTTTTAAGTTCTTTAGATTCAAATCAAGGCATGGGAGTTTTAGAAATTGTTCCAGAATATTCGCACGAACAGTATCCTCCTATTATGCCAGTATGATGATCCCTGGAACACTAAACTCGAAGTGAATATCACACTACCTGCTATTTGATGAGATTAAGACGTTCTGCGTGCATGCTCATACCGGTTTATTGGGAAGTGCGCAAACTTATCGAGTAGCGAAATGTGCATCTTCTTCTTATTCTCTAACTATGAAGGAGATTATGGAAAATTGCATTTTCAAATACAAATTGAAAGATCAGTTGAAGAGAAAATTATGGAAGGGATCCTTTAATACTATCTACCATCAGCACTACTCTGTTGACTGTCATCTAGTTTCTTCGTTACATTCAACTAAAGATTAAAGCGTTTGCGAAAACAAAGCGTCGTCAGTGCATAAGCGAACCTTGGCAACGAAAAATTCATTTTATTCATGTACTTCCAAATTTGTTGTACTTCCAATATGTTGTATCATACGTAATCTTGCACGTATTGAAAATATTCAATCTGGTATTGTAGCATGTAGTCATTTCCCAGAGAACACCTGCCGCCCTGTCCTGGATAAACTGACGTATAACGACGTTACGTCGTTCCTGGCTAAGGATAAGCATAAGTTTTGCTTTTGTAACTGCAGTACGTGGATGATCTTTCTAACGTCCGGCCTTAGATTCTCCTTTTTTGCATGAAAATTTTTAGTGACAATTTTGAATAGAAACAACGAAGATTTCTAGCATTAAGTAAAAACATCTATTATTTTATTTATCATCCTTTAACATAGTTCAAAAGTGACTGTGGCAAACGAGTTGAAATCGTAAAAAAGAAATTAAAGCTATTGTGCTGGATTTCTGGTGATTAATCGCTTCGTTCACAACCGGTTTTGAAATAGTTGCAAACGATACGGAAAAAAGCAACAAATTTTGGAATTTTCTCATTAGCAAAACATGGTCTCTAGCGAATTTCATTGTAACATTTTTTTTTTTAGCAGGGAAGATGTTGTTTAGGTTAGGGTTGTATGTAGAGAAGGATGGAAAGAAGGAATAATTTTTGTTTAGTGCGCTTGACTTAGAAATGGGTTCATCTTTATTCCTTTTGCGAATCGTGATAACGACAATTGGATACGTATTTTACGTAAAGATTCTCAACTACCTCAACAACGATAAGAAGAAGAAGAAGCAATGCTAAGAACAAGAAAGGAGGATCAATTGGCCTAGGCTTGAATCATCAATATCCACTGTATATATTATAATTGCCCTCTCTGCTCTTCAAGTAAATGGTCCTGCGTTCATTTCTTAAACTAATTCCGTGTTAATAAATGCGCTGCCATTGAGCGAACATTATACAGCAAAAACCGAAATTTGTTTCCCCTTTTTTTTTTTAATTTTCTATCGCCAGTCCTGTTTTGTTTATTCTTGAAAAATTTCACGAATTTCCCAAATTACAGACTGACAGCTTAATAAATGCAGTTTACAAGGTTTTCATTGCATTTTACAAATTTCATATAACGGGGTAAGTCATCTGTCTGGCACATGAATCGCATCGTTGTTCAACTTTTCATAACATTCTGACAATTATTTTGCAAGTTACAAAACATTTCGATGAAAGTTTGTATATATTGACATAATTTGTTTAAAGGACGAACATTGTTGAAAATGTTTTGGACTGAGTTATTCTTACGATAACCACCCATCCATATAACGCCCTATTTTCAAAAGAAAATTCTTATTTTAATGTGGAAAATTTTGCTCAGACGCCGCCAAGTTTTAAATCACCGCCACATATGAAAGCTCATATGAAGCAAAATAAATTTCTTCGTACGATCACAAGATCTAGTTTTTCATATTTTGAGATTAGCAATTTTTCCAAGATAATGACTTGACAAGCACATATATTTACTGCGCAAGGTTTATACCGCATAGTCTTATCTTTTGAGTATTTTCTTGTTTAAGGGTTTAAGTAAGCTTCTTGTATTACTGAAAGTGTTGTAGTGTACCAGATGTCCAAGCTATAAGCAAAGAAAAAAACAATAAAAACACAGCTTCAGACATGGATGTCGTGTCTTGTACACGTGGTGTTACCCAATCGTTTCTGAAATCCTCATGTCATACTTGTACAGCTGATATCTGTTTCCAAGGCAACTCGCAGCATAGTCGCAAACGCCTTCGCAAGATACTGCTCGTTCTACTCTTTCTTACCATTTTCTAAATGTCAATAAATTTCTGAAAAAGTCAGCATATCCCCTCCATTCGTATCACTAAAACCAAGCCAATAGGTGCGATACTATAATAGTTACTTATGCACTTGGAGCTGGCAGACTGTCGTAGCAATAAGTAAATAAAAGAATTAATGCATCCGCCAAATGAAGAAATTATTCTGAATACGCGACTAAAGCAAAATCTTTCTTTCACCAAACAGGCAGACATCTGGAGAGATTGCCTTTGAATATGTTGGTGTACTGCACATTTTATACGCTACCAAATAAAAAGTAGTGTACATAGAAACGCTTTCCATCGATTTCACTATTTACCTGACAGCATTGCAGTAACAGCAAAAAAAAAGGTTATTTTTGATCAGTTGAAGGAAACACGTGCGAATAAGAATATTCGAGGAGATTGTCAAGCATACGTTGTTATGTAAGTAACAAAAAAAAGAAATTATTTTTGAGAAATAGTAAAAAATGGCAACACTGTGGCACGGGCTACGGAGCAAACACCGTAACTGGTGTAAATTTGCAGTTAAAACGAAAAAAAAAACAGTATTTTATCTACATGGCTGTCGATAGTGGAACACGTAGAACTTTTCAAAATTTATTCACTTTTGTGAAAAAGGTCTAAATTAATCTCTCAAAAATATTCGATGCGTTGCACTTACGGATTCTATTTTAACGACAGTGTAGAAATTGGTGAATGAAAAAACTAATAATTATTGCAGTGGTGTTGTGTCCGTTTCACGATCAAGAAAATTTGATTTTGAGAAAGAACGCCTTTTTAACAAAATAAATATTTTTCATCCTTGCTTGTTAGTCCACAGTACCAGTAACATAGAACTATTCCCGCGTGCTTATATAGTCCGCCTTACTTTCTTTTGTCAGGAATTATTGCTACAAGATAGCGGTTTCACTGCATTTGCCAGAAATAGCACTGCGTGTTTCAGACTTTGCGTAGTTCGAAATGATAGAGACAACCGCAAGAAAATTTATAATCCTATAGTCGAACTCATGATCGATCTGAAAAACTTCATCCTAAGCTTTTAATTTGTCGGCAAGCGTGAGAAAGGCGTGGAAAATTTTCTAATAGCTCTCAGTCGCCTCGATGAAGCTACAATACGATACAATATTCAAGTGCCCATGAATATTTAATGAAAACATCTGTCAGTTTATTGGAGGAAGTCAAAATATTGCGGTGCAACTGTCCAGAAGGGATTCATTTCACAGAAGCGTTCTCTTCGAACTTCTTCACGAAAATGCCCACAATATCAAGAAACGATTTTTTTAGCGAATAAATTTTCTTTCACAAATTAAGCCAATAAAATAAAAAAAAATTTCTGAAAATTTTGCGGTGGCGTTACCCCATTAACACCTACCTCATCGATTAGAATCCTGTCAAGCTATCAAGAAATGTTGAGCTTTTAGAAGAATCAATGAATGATTCCTTTCTGGGCGAATGGGCGAATGGACTTAACTGCGTTCATTAAATAATCATAAACGCTTATATATGTGCAAATTTAAGCATTTTTCAAACAACCGAATATGTACGGAGCAAGTTGGATTCAAGGTCAATTTAGTCATATTCCTAATTCAGTCAGAATTGGTTCATTTTATTTTCTATGTGCATTAAAAAGAAAAATTTTAATCTTTTCAGAGATTTAATGTATCTCTCGAAGGCAATTAATGTCGCACAAAGTAGAATAGCATTAGTTCTGCTTAGTTATTACACATCACTGCGTAGATAAGAAAGATAAGAGGAGAAAGAGAAAGAGAAACGTAAACGAATAGTTTGATCTCTATACGCTTAACATATGATATGTGTGTTAAATAAATGTGAGGCATGCTAGCAGGACTACTGTAACACGATCTTAAATATTGATATTGAGCATGTTGTGTGGTTTCAATTATCATTAATTTCGAATGATTAAGCACAAGCGTTATTGATTGTTTCTGCGTTTAATCGACTAAACGGGGTAATTTTATATTTTAATGCGAAAAAACTTACAATTATCGCCAATTGTCGTTAATAAGTTGTTAAGAATGTTTACACCTATTAGTGCTTGCTGCACTATATCAAACACGCACATACATACCTATACATTTCCACATACAAAACAACATGCAATGTACATATTGATTACATGTGCAGCAGCGATAATTAGCCAGAAGCAACAACAGCAACAGGTAAGAGAAACTGCTTTCACACTTTAAACTAAATTAAGTAGACACCAGCATAAGCTGTATAGACCGAATATATTATATATATATATATATATATATATATATATGTGTAGATATGTATGAATACATGCTCTAAATCAATTTCAATTTAACAAAAGAGGAAGAAAAAGAAAACAACCACATTGACAATAACAAATTGTTAAGCTTTGTCTCTAGAGAAGACCATGAGGATAAGATAACTATGTCGTTGATGCAGAACGATAATGTGGATAAGAAACAGAAATATTGCATATGGATGGACGCTCAAGAGCATGAAAAAGAAAAGAAAAAGAAAAAGAAAAAGAAAAAGAAGAATGAACGACCGAAGTGAGCTGTAGTGTGGCTGTAACAAGCAATGCATATTCTATGCAGTGCGACATGCATAAATATCAATTTTCAGTTGATTTGCCATCTCATGAATACCTCCTATTCGTTCGACGGTATGCAATCTACACGTACATTTTATGTATACATTAAAGCCGGGACTCATTCGTACTACGGGAGTAAGCGTATGTGCGTCTATTTGTGTGCACTCTTTTAGAACAACTCTATCGAGAGCAAATCGTGGAAAATTTATGATGTCGTGTGGTATCAACACTCCGGTAACTCAGTTCGCTTTTAATGTGTTTAATGTTAAGCAGATTCTGTTCTGCTTGTATATATGAGTAGTGGCATGCACTTTAATTTACTCACACACATCTCAGCTTACAGTGGCATAAAGTTAAATGCATGTTTATACAAGAAAAACTAAGTAAATCAAATCAATTGCATGTAATGCGCTGTGTATGTGGACTTTTTTCTCTCTTCATGCATCGTTTTCGGCGCTTGGAGTTAAACGATAACTGAGTTATATTCTAACGTTGAAAATCGACGTCATCTCTTTCATCTTTTGGTCACCATCATCAACACTATTACTATTTCTATTACTGTTACTATTACTATTACTGCTATTACTACTACTACTACTACTACTACTACTACTACTACTACTACTACTACTACTACTATTACTACTAATACTAGTACTGTTGCTAGCACGGCCATCAGATATCTCATGAGAACTTTTTGAAAAGTTTAATAAATTATTATATATTTAGTGACTCTTTGTGGCGGTGGCGGTGGCGGTGGCGGAGGCACTGATGATGGTTCTGATGCCAGATATAAAAAAAAAGAAAATGCTATTATTGCCACAGCAGTGCCAGTGTGCCAATTAAATATTTAATGACTTTTTTAAAGCTATCTATGCAAAATAACAAAAACTGAAACAAAACCAAAAACAACAATAGCAGCAGTAACTGCATTAACAATAACATTATGAAGGCCATACTTGCATCTAAAATGTTTCAGATTTGAAGCATTCATTTCAGCCACTATGACTGATGATGACAATAATGATGTTGATAATATTGTGTTATTATTATTATTATTGAAGCCTTCAACAGCAACATCATCTTCAGGTACCCTGGCAAGTCAGTCATCAAGTCATCTCAGCTGTTGTTGTTGTTATTGGTAGTTTTCGAGCATACATTCGCTTAACAGCGACAATCGACCGCGAAGAGCCCCAACGCCGTAGCGTTACTATGGACGGAGCAAATGGAAGTTTACAACAATAACAGCAATCACAAGAATTCGATAACCATTGCCATTCATTATTGAAAGGGACCTTATCAATAGCAAGCGTTGAAATGCTCGTAATTCAACACTTTAGACCATTAGGAGTAATGGATGCTTGAATGGATGAATCGATCTAGTGGAACGACGTTCGGATCTATACGGTCAGGCATACATATAACCTTTAACAAGTACGAAACCAATGGCAGAAATATATTAAGCAATGGTAAAAGCATTTGAAACAATTGAAAAATCATCGCAAAAAGGAAAAAAAACAAATGAAGAAAAATAAGCAACCGTACAACCAAACAACCAACACATCATCATAATCATCGACACTGAGCGAAAAAAAAATTCACCGTAGACTTTCCGTTTAAGATGAGGTAAATAGTTTTGGCACGATTTGTTCTGATTCCCACGTTTCAAGTGCAGCTAGGCAGCAAGGCTGCCTAAACAGTTTCGCACACCGCGGTATTCACTGGTTGCAATGTTGGTGTTGGTGTTGGTGTTGGTGTTGGTGTTGGTGTTGATGATGATTGCGGTGGCGTTGTCGGTACCGGTGGCGCGGTGTATTGCATTATACAATATATTGTTAACCGTCTTCAATTTTGTGGGTGATGCTGGTAATGACGACCATGATGATTGCGACCATGATAATGATGACAATGAAAACATACTTTTGCAAAACGAAACAAAACAAAAATACAAAAAAACAGAAAGAGAAAAATAAAAAGAAAAAGAAAAAATGCAAATAAACACAAAATGTAAAACGAAAAACCATTAAACTACAGTTAAATAATGCAAATCAGCAATAAAATGAATGAAAAAAAAAGATCCCAACACCATGAAACAATAAATTAAAAATTAATCAACACAACATTGACATAAAATGCGAGGTATAATGAATTAAAGAGAAGAACAAAAAACAATAATAATAATAATAATAATAATAATAATAATCGAACGAAAGTAATGGAATAATCGAATCGAATGCAAATCTGGTAATTGGCAATCCATTAAATGGCGGATATCTTGAATAATATTGTGTATAATTATAAAGACGATTGATTTTAAATTGATTGGTCTTCTGCTCGCTCAGGATCACATGCCTCCAAAAGTGCGCTATACAATGCCTAACACATCTGGAAGTAATCGAAAACCATGTATGATTTAAGGCATTTTGCTTCTACTACTAAACCAAAGTAAAGTTCAAGATCAGGCAGTCGTTAAGTACTTAATGCACAAACGAAAGAATGACGAAAGAGCGACTTTCGTATAGAAAAAATTCGAAAGAAAACTAGAAGATTTAGTCCATTTTGGTTCTCATGGTTCAAATGTTTGTTTTCTCGATTGTTAATCAGCGCTAAACTGAGGCAAGATCACTGAAGTGAGATCAACTACAACAAATGTTCAATCATGTCTATCAAATGTAACCTTTGCGATGGCTACGGCCGCTGACTGACTCTTAACTTGCTTGAACATGTGCATTGGCATGGGATGTCTTCTCCACCAAGGGCTTATTAAGAGTAACTTTAAAAGTACAGCCGCAGAAGGATGAATCAAATGAAATCACGGTAATTATTTAAATTCGTTAATGTAAATCATATTCTCGGATAAAAGAGAGTAGTCAATTTCACATGCACTTTTATAAATACCAACTGAGTGAGTGTTGAAACGCAGAAAACGTTCTGAGCACCGCTCAGATCAACTTTTTGTCGAGCGTTCGTAAAACAAACGAAATACGAATATTATATTTTGTCGTGATCGGGTTTTTGCACCCATCATCGTGACCTTAAAAAAAAGGAGAAGAACTAAATTTTCCCTCTTTATAATGTTGGGTGGACACGTAAGAAGCAAAAAACACGAAGAGCAAAAGTGCTCAAACTTTTTGTTTTACAGGCGTGTGGGCGTGTTGTAGGTGTGTTATTTGAAAAGTTTGTGGGCGATATCTTCTGCCAGACAACACAGGTGGACATATGAACAGACGGACATGTTTCCGAATTTGAAACTGGCCAAGAATTTTCTAGACTTAATGGGGTTTTTGATGCTTTCTTCTGTGCGCTACAAAGGTGCGGAAAAAAAGTGAAATTTTGACACACTATAAAACTGACTAGGCGTGGGCGATTTTTTTCATTTCTTTAGAGATACTGCAGCATCGCCCATGAAATATACGGGCAAATTTTACTAGATTTATTTAAAGAAGTTCATGAATAATGTGCAAAAAACCAATTGAAAAACAGAGGTGTCTCCGCTTTACGTTGTATTGTGTGCTTCGAACGATTTACCCCATTTTCAATAGCCATCTCCAGGCAAGAATTTCTGGCAAATCTGATGTCGACAGCTTCATTGTTGCGGCCAAGAGCGTATTCACAACAGATGGACAGATGTACGGTCAGACGGACGAAAAGACTCAGAATTTGATGCGGATCAAGGAAGTATATATTCTGTGAGATGTCCGAAGCTTCGGTTCTTCGGGGCGTTGCAAACGGTTTGAGAAAATGAATATGCGAGGTGTGCGTCCTTCGGTCATCTGTATAAGAACGAAGTGATTGGATGTGGCTGAGTTTTCTATCTTTGTACTTTGGCTACTGTAATCTCAAGCGTACAATAATTTTCGAAATTTTTATTTCTGTTGAACTTTCTGACCGAGTTAGAAAAAATCGAATCCGTTTTGCTATCGAAACTAGAGATACGTTAATGTTGGGCACTGTGGGAATATCCTGAAATCAATTTTGCAAATTTTGAATATGAAACTGATTCCAAGAACCTGGATTATTTATGACGAATACATTTTCCACAGGTATTAGAGAATACGCACGTATCGAACTAGATCAGAATTTAATACGGAAAAAAATACATAAAGGCTTCTGAAATTTTTATTTTGGATGTTGCAAACATTTTGAAAGAAAAAATTCACCATTATCCTTAGGCGATGGGTACTACAGAAGGAGGAAGAAACGAAATAGGACTGTCGTGCATGGTGAGTTGTAAAGCATCAGCGCCGTTGCTGTACATAATGGACCACTCAGTTAAAGTTTAACGAAAATACCACGATTATGCCTATATAGGCATATAATTTGCAATGGTGCAAAAATCGAACAGTAATGTGGTAACAACATGCAAAGTTATGCTACACTAATATTTTCGGGTTTATTTTCACTGAAAATACGAGTTTATCGCGTTTTATTTTGCCATCTCATTACGTAGTGAAACCGCCATATTGTGTTTACTCGAAGCTGAAGACACGACAATATGCTCGAAATCAATGAAGACACCTTCGCTTTGAGCGCCACATAAGACTGGTTGCTGATATGCCTGCAAACTCATTCATTGCTCATTTGAAATATTTTTAAAATCTAATTGATTTAGCTTAGGATTAGTTTATTGGATGCTAAAGCGTGATGAATGAAATGAGTGAAGCGAATGAATTCGAATTTAATTAACATAAATTCAAATACCAGACTGTTCTGATGTGTTCCTAAAGCGTGCAAACAATTGCAGTGTAGAGGAGATTTTCACTAGACCTTTTTGCTATTGCAGCGAAAGCATATCGACTTCTATTTTTTTTAATTTAATTAAATTCCATGTAATTTTCAATTTTCAATTTTCTTCACTTCTTCATTTATCTCTTATCAATCTAATGCGTTCACACAGTCAACGGAGAACGCACAAAGCGTGGGCAAAGGGGATGAAAAATAAGAAGGGAAAGGAGAGGAGGGAGCAAACGAAACGTCCACAATATGCTTGTTATTGGTGTGTGTGTGTGTATGTGTGTGTGTGTGTATGTGTGTGTGTGTGTATGTGTGTATGTGTGTGTGATTGTGTAAAGTTCTATAAAAAATACTCCACCACCACCACCACCACCACCACCATTGCCATTAAAATGCTGAAAATGTACGAAAGCAAAAATCGATTGGTTAAAAATTTGGAAAACATACGAAAGAGGAGAACCGTTAGCTTGACGCGCTTTAATATGTACGTTTACACACATATATGTGTTTGTGTGTTTGAAATAAATGAAACCGCCTGCTTGAATGCGAAACAAAGTTTTATCTTAACGAAATAAATTCCTAGTTTTTGTTAAGTTTTTGTTTAGTGTTTTTTTTGCAAGTTTTTTTTTTTTTTGTTTTTTGGAGGGGAAGAGCGAGCGGAAAGTTTCTGAAAAAAAATTTCCAGCCTGTTATTTGCCAATATTGACTGCCAATTCCAATAATAATAATAATAACAACAACAACAAGTGCGATCAAGGCGAACAAGACGACGACGACGACGACGACAACAACGATAATAACAACAATAACAACATGAAAGCATATTAACGAAAACCAACAAAACATGTCCACATACAAGTTGTTATGTTTGTGCATCGTATACATCAACACCAACCACCACCACCCATCACCTTTATAATAATAATAATAATAATAATAATAATAATAATAATAATAATAATAATAGTAGTAGTAGTAGTGGTGTACACTAGCATTTTCGGTACATATGCAATAAGTGTGTGTGTGTTTTTTTATTTTTTTTTTTATCTGCACACTCATAGTGCAATGTATTATTAAGTTTGAACTATGTGTAACCGCCACATAATAGGTCGGTCACACAAATGTGTAAGCTTCTAGCATTAGAGCATGCAAGGCTGGCAGGCACCATTAAACGACTATACCATCAGCAACCTGCACCATATGACATGATAGTGTGCTGCTTTGTCTATCTGTTTGTTTGAGTGTCGTTTAGTACACAAAGTACGTTTGTATGATATTGGACGTGGCATTATATTCCATACGTATACAAGTGTAGCATGGCGTGGCGTGGCATGGTTTTATTGTTGCCGTTGTTTTCATTTTTTCCGTTTTCGTATGCCATGTCGTTGCAAAACTAAAAAATAAATGAAAAAAAAAATGCAGATGAAGATGAGACTTTGAATATATATATATATATATATATATATACATATAAACAAGGAAAACGAAGAAGCTTACACCGTTAGTTTACCGAGTAAGCAATCAATTGATCGCAAAGTCCATCGCATACTCGTCCAATACTCCGTCACACAAGCAGATAGAGCGATAGACAACAAACCGAAAAAAAGCAGACAAACAATCAGACGTATACACTTACACATACACACATACACGCACACACACACACACACACACACACACACACACACACACACACACACACACACACACACACATAAAATAGTAATAAACTTATGTAGCTAGCCTTTATTATAATGCTCTCTCGAGCTGACGTCTGCTTTACGTCCTCCATGCTTCGTAAGTTACTTGTTTTTAAGCAATACACGCATGCACGACCTTTGTGCTGCTTATGGTGATTTTATGTACTGTTGGGTTTGGGGTATGTTAACTTTTCTTTGTTTTTAGTTTTTTTTTTTTCAACTTTTCATCGTTGTTAGTGTTTTGCTTAGGTCGATTCTATTTGCTGTTACTGAAGTTGTTACTGCAGTCGTTGTAATTGTTTATAGAAAAACATCGATTGCTTGATGATGACTATGCTGCTGCTGTTGTTGTTGTTGTTATTGCTGTTTTTTCCTCTTTTTTTTGTTAATGTTATTGTCGTTAAGACGATGACCATACGTGCGCGTACGTATTCATACACCTGCTAATACTACTAGCTGCTGATGATTGCAAACTGATGCAAATAATAGTTACGTTGATGTCAATATCGTGCCGTTCATGTACGTACTATGCACGTCTATGTTACTCATAATAATGAAGTTTTTTTGCATTTGCGATTTCTTTTCTTCAACATTCAGGAGAATTTTGTCTGTTTTGTTTTTATTCGCAAACATCAGTTTTAATTGAAATTTGCTTAACGTTAATTGAATTTGATATTCGAGGCCGGATACTTAACTAGGGAGGAAAGAACATTCATGTCTTCAAAGTTGTAAAAATGAAATGCGCATGAATTTTATTGTAATACTTTCTTGTCCTAAATGTATGACGAATCGCGAGTTTCGAAATTTTGCACTTTTCCAAAATATTTTTGATATATAAATTGCGATTATCGACTAAATCAAATTCCCACGCCAGTGCCAGTATGCTTAATAAACGATTCCCTTATTTTTTATTATTCAGAATTCAGTACGCTATACCGCAATTATTGCCAGCGTTTTAAGTTTAAATACATAACTGCTAGAGAACGGTTGCTCCACAGACTAGCATAAAATACCCCCACACACACGTTGTCAAATTGAAGTCAAGCAACATTGAATGCTTTATAACAACAAAATTGTTTAACAATTTACACCCACCCAGCCACACTGAATCATATATATCATACAATCATAGCCAGCGTCATCGTTATATCGTCATCGAAACTAAAGCAAAATTATACAGCGAAAGAAAAAAGACCTTAGGCTATGAAATACCATCATCACTTATCTTTATTTACCCAGAATAAGCAAAAAGACTAAGAAAACGAGATGATTGCATGAATTACCAAACAAAGTCAATACGGCTTAAGCAGCCAACTAAACGGCAATGACGACGACGATGATGCGGGGATGACGTTGATGCGACAACGATTGATGACAGTAAATATGGCTCAAGAAATGTACGAAACAGTTGCCCAACTGGCACTTGCTCTTTACCTACGTAGCTTGCTAGCTAGCTAGGTAACTAACTAACTAACTAACTAACTAACTAACTGGCTGGTTGGCTGGCTGGCTGGTTGATTGGTTGGTTGGTTGGTTGGTTGGCTGATTGCCTGGCTGGCTGGATCTACTGCTGCCTATACGGGGATGATAATGATAATGATGATGATGATGATGATGATGATGATGATGATGATGATGATGATGATATGATCAACTTAATCAGCTCAACATAAACATCAATCTTTACCATCTAATTTAAGTGCTCGTTGGCGCTAAGTAAACCTTAGAATCGGAGCCTTGCTGACTGCAGAAATAGTTGATAAAGTTTACATCTTGGGGCCTAAAAACACACCAGTTTAATCAAGTTGTTTAGAAATAATGTTACGGACTCTGTCAGTGCAGGTAATTTTATTTAATTTTCTCTAAAAGTAATTTCAGTTTATTTTTATTGCGATTTTTTTTGCACAAAAATAACAACAATAACAAAGGCAACAACAAAAATCACAACAATGAATTCAACTGTTTATAAAAGGCATGATCACGACTTTTTTTTGTTTTTTTTTTTCTTAAGATATTCAAGCAATTACCAGTTAAATGGTTTAATTAATTTTGACGATATCGTAAATATAAGAAAATAAAGTGAAGGAAATATAAAAAGAATTAAAAATTTTTAAACAGTAAAGCAACTGACATAAATTTTGCTATAATCAGCTAAGAAGCAAAAGCAACAATTATTAATACAACACGAGGTTTACATGACGACGACGGCATTATCGTTTTTGTTGTCATATTTTTAGCATTCAATTGAGTAATGCGTTTGTATGCGTAATAATAATAATGCTTTTTAGAAATCTCTGTTAAAAATCTTCAAACTGCCTAAAAGTATACTATAAATTACATAATTTTTTTCTAAATTCATCTTAACAGCTCTGCACAGCTCGCAACGATTAGTAAGTAATCAGTGTGTGGGTAAATGAATTTTTAAATTATTTTTTGCTCTGTTTTTATTGCTTTGTTGTTTTTGTCTATTTTCATTTCAATTCATTTTAAATCGATTAATTTGCCTTGAATTAATCAAATTATTGCTTTTATAAATTGAAAGTGCATGCATGAGTTTCATTGTGTATGTGATTCTCATTCCAATGCACTTGTTTTTTTTTTCCTTTTGAAACTTATGGCTGCTGCTACTTCTGCTCTTGATCTTCATTATCATTTCGAAAGCAAACTAGTTTAGAATATTTAATTAATTTAAAAGGCGCTAGAACATTGACAATATACTGTCATTTTAATTAGTTGCGAAACAAATTGCATTAATAGCAAAATTATTTACGTAATTTTATTTTTTATTTTTTATTTTCTATTTTATTTATTTATTTTTTTTCTTTTTTTTTATACTGATTTAATATATTGATGTATTTTTTAATAAATTTGCACTCACGCACTGACTTAAGTAGAATTAAGGAAATGAATGACATCTAAGAAAGTAATTATGCATTGTATGATATTGAAGATAGTGTTACGGCCGAACAAAAATGTTTCACTTATCGAAACGTTTTACTCAAGTTTAGCAGCAAAGGGCCACAACCGAGTGATTGCTCAACATTAATTCACTGAATAATATAAGAATTGTGGGGAAGCCGTGGTCAGTAGTGCTTTAATTTAAAGTGTATTCAAAGACTGAGAGAAATCACTTGAAATACAAATTTTAGCTTTAACAAAATTGTAAAGAAATCACATTTTTAACTGCGCTTCGCTTATGCAACTACTCCTAAATCTCAATTAATCAGGCGATATTTTACGATCCTTATATATAGTGCTTTTGGAAACCAAGACCACAACTACAGGTTGCTTAGTTAAGTTCTTCTTTTTTTTCTCTTTTCAAAGCTTTAAATTTCTTCTTTGTCAGGTTAACAAGAAATCTATTGATATCCATCAAAAACTCTGAGAACACTCTGAGAGTACTCGGTTGTTTATGATTATAAAACGAAGAAGTATCGGGCAAAGCGACCATGGAATACGTACAATATTGATTGTTGGTACTTTCAAAGCCGCAAACATGGGGATAGCGAACAAAAGCTGACAGTTGGCGCAGGCTTACGCGTCGTGCGCTTATACCAATATAAAAGTTAAATTACTTTTGATAAATAAGCTGTAGATTACTCGATAAGATTCGCTGAAGTCATCTAACGGTTAATGAGAGAAAATATTTTGAATGGCTTAGCAAAAATTTTAAGGAAAATTTGTGTATGTATGAACAGAAATTCGTAAATGAATTTTATTAATTGTTACGGTGCACAGAACAAATATGTACATTGCTTTTGCCGCCACATTTGCAATCGGCGCAGAGGACACGTGGATGCCACTTGGTTTCCAAATTTGATTATAATTTTTAAGTCCCTAAAATTCCACATTTACTTATAAACTGGAAGCACAGCCAATGTGTGGTAAGAATTTCTATTTATCTGTTACGTGCTCTGTTAATCCCATGTTAGCAGAGCTATCATGAAGTCAACTCTTATAGCAATTTATAATAATTGATATTCTGAGTTTTATAGTAACTTTTATTTATTCTTTATTTGAAGAAACACTTTTACGGAAAATACGGAAAATCTGTCATTATTGTTATTGCAATAGATTGTGATTTAAATCAACGATTTTATAGCCATAGTAGTAGATTGTCCGGAAAGTGAATTCGTTCGAAAGTGAGAGTTTAAATCAATTGAATTCGACTGCTCTTGATAGAATCTTTACACAACACAAACACATATATCGACTTTGGTTTGGGCAAAAAAAAAAGGAATCCCTCGCCATATCACACAATATTTAATAAGTTATTCAAATAAATTAACCCCTTATCTACTACGGTTGTACTGTATGTATGTGAATGCGGATCATAACGGAATCCAATTTTCGATCTAAATTCAAAGTTGTTTAGCATATATTCAGTTGAGATCAAAATGAAGCTTATGATGAAACTGTAAAGAAAACGACTTTGATTCAGGTGAAGAAATTTGTTTACAGCCTTTAAACGCCGCTTTGATCTCATTTTTTGGTTAATCACGAGTTACGAAACTATGTCTAGTTTAATAATTAATATAAATCTCAAGCGTTGTGCTGCTGCCTATGACTTCAATTTCATTTAGCGAGATTGCGAAGAGATAGATCTTTAATGTAATAGAAATGGACAAAATTTCCAACGTCTCGTCGTGATATCGTAAAATCAAAAAAGAACGTTACACCGCAACTCTTACGGCAATTCTTTGTCTTGTTCACATAAACCAGAGATTTATGTTAAGCGATAAAATAACACAAAGCCGTTTCTGTTACTTTTGCCGTCGCTGTTGCTGTTGCCATTCGTATTGATGTTGTTGTTATAGGGATTTGAATTGCTTGGATTTGTCATTCGTAGTGAAAACGGCCGACGCCGCTGCCGCCAACGCCGCTTAAATTTAGATTTAAGTAGCTTTTTGCTTATGAGATAATTATCTCTAAGATTTAAATGGTTCACAAAAAGAAAAAAAATAAAAAAAGGAAAACAGATTAAAAAAATTTATGTAAAAATAAAAAATAAAAACTAACAAATGAACAGTAAAACGTAGCTTGGATTCGTTAAATGATTTAAGATAAATGCAGTTTTTCCTCTTACCTTAGAATTGTTTGTTGCCGGTAGCTAAGTAACGATTTTGTCACCCACTTTGCTGAGTGCAACTAATGCTGTATGCTTGAGTATTAACAACTGTTTACACTGGTGGGAAAATTATATTGAGAAAAATAGTATTAATCAACGCAAAAAATAAAAAAAAGATTCTTAAGTCAGCAGATACTCGCAAATGTAATAAAAAAAAAAAAAAAATTTTAAATTTTACGTCTCTCGATCAAGAAAATTTTCATGATTCTGAAAGAAACCTTGGCTACCGACATCAGTTTGAGGCTTATACACAATATTAAGACATTAACAGAAAGCTATGTTTTGCTTAATAATAACAGAAATCATAATAGCTCAGAAGTTGTCATCTGTCCATATATTCGTCACATGGAATTTATTTATTTATTTTTTTTTTATTTTATTTTATTTTAAGTATTGTTAACTTTTGTAATTTATCTGCCATCATCATGGCTGACATGCTGAAATTACTTTGGTTGTTGGTCATCATTAGCATCTAAGCTTTAAGCGAAAATCGCAAATTCATAGTTTGTGTCAACTCAAGTGACAACTGAAATTAGTGGCCATAAATCAATATGGTGGAAAAGTGCTGGAAAATTTTCGAACAAATTGACAGTAAAATGGCATTTGAATTGCTTACAATTACTTTTCGCTGCGTTCGATAGACATACACACATTGATACGTATGTATGTATGTCTTTTACATGCATATGTGTATGCATTTAACAGAAACTAACATGTATACCTCGAAAGATAAGGAAGCAGAGGCAAAAAAAAAAAATAAAGAAGAAAACAAATATTTAAAAAATTTCATCAATCATTTGCTAAGTATTTCATGCACACCACTCATACATCCACTTCAATCCACTCTACTATACTATACTCTACTTTGGATTTTTTACTATCCACATGCATACGTACACACAGAGTGAGTTTCGAAGCATAACAAGCTTTTAAATGTATTCATTAAGCATTTATGCAGACATGTCTATTTCTCCCTCTCCCTCTCCCTCTCTCTCTCTCTCTCTCTCTCTCTCTCTCTCTCTCCCTCTATCTATATGTCTATCTATCTATCTCTCTATCTCTGTCTTTCTATTTCAGTCTTTTTCTTTCTCTCTCCCTTTATGATGGCTTTCTTTCTTTCTTTTTCAGTAAACGTGTGCCTGTGTGTGTGTGTGTGTGTGTGAGTTCGTGGGCTTGTGACAATTGAACAACACCAGCATAGAAACGGTATAGCAACTTATCACCTGTAGAATGTCATAATAAAAACTTACACATTTATCAATTATCGTGACAGACAAGACTTGAACAGTTCACCTTGTTCTTCTTTTATTTTATTTTTTTCACATTCTTTCCCTTGCCTCTCTACGATGCTATCTAATACAGATTGTTATTGCATAGTTTAGCTTGCATTGATCGGCTGGATTCAACATTAATATAAAACAATAAATTTTAAATAAATTTAGAACGATACTCGCAGCATTTTAACTAAACATCAATAACAGTTTTTTTTTGCCTATGTTATTATTATTGTTGTTTTTGTTTTGAAATGGTATTTCCTATATATGATTCACTTCGGTTTGCAAACTAAAACAAATTGTTCGAGTAGTTAGTTAGTTTTTTTTTCTTTTGTTGCTGAAGCCGTTTAGTCTTTAAATTTTTTTTTTTCTCATTTTCCAACTATCTATCTGACACACGATGAACATTTCTCAATAATTACTGTTGACAGGCAGTGGCTAACAATAAAAAAAAAATTGTTTTCCCCGTTTTACCATTGTCGTTAAGCGTTTACTTTGTTTTCATTTCTGTAGCATTAAAAACCGAATAATTAATCGCTTATCCTAACACTTACACTGGCTAAGTTGTATCCAGTTTGTATACCAAGGCCAGAAATTTGTCGCGAATTTTTAAACTCAATTAAAAATTAGATTCAAGCTGACTATTATTGAAGCTTTTTCCTATTAAACCTGACGATCGACTAACTTTGATTGACGAACAACGTACTTTGGTCAGATATAAATATCCTTCTAAGAAACTCAGTTATTCTTAACGGACAGACAGTCAACAATGAATCAACAATGAATATAGCAATCGCTGAACAGGGAAAGCATAGAGCTTAATGCGTCTTAGAATGTCTTCACGTGACTGTCACTTGACTTTGTTTTCGTTTACTTATGAGGCAGATATTAACGGCAAATAGTTACGGCAAATACTCTCTCGACGGCAACAGTTGGATGAAATTAATCACGTGGAAGCGATTTCTCCCATTTCTTGGCGATTGAAGTAGAGTCAGCCATAGAATATATGCGGATGTTTGTATCGTTGGATCTGTTATGGCTTATAAGTGATGAACATGCGAGACGATTTATTCCACTTTAGCTAGCACACAGGTGTTCCCAGTTTACGTTCTCATGTGGGCGTGTCTTTCAACCGATTTCTTTCATTTCATATGTCGACTTGCTTGCACGAACTTCCCATTTTTTTGCCGAGTTCGAAGTCCATAGACTCCTCACGAGAACTCGTAAACGGACAGCTGGATGGATACTTTAAAGGATGTTTTAAGTTCTGGCCGTTGCAAACATTATTGCCCATTGAATATTTATCCAAGCCTGATGGTTCGTGGATACAAACCCTATGACATACACAGGATAACACGTACTTCAGGTATGATGACTTTAAAATTAAACATAACAGATGCTTAGGGCAAAGGGCTTTTTTTTTTAAATAAAGCTTAGAAAGCGGTAACGAGCGCTACTAGGCTGTAAAGGCAATGGGAAGATTATTTGTTATCTAGTTCTGGGTAAAAGTATTGCTAAGTTAAATACAATTAACGACAGGCGTCCACGAATTCAATAAACAAAACAAGTAAGTTTAGGCAAAAATTTGGAGTGGAAAGTAAGGCTATGCATGAAATGCTCACCAAACACATGGTGATTGATTCTGCGGATGGCCTCTCGTTCACATAGCGTATGATGGGACGTCTCACTCGTCCCTTGGCAACATCTGCATGAATCGCTATTGGACATATCGATACATTTCAGTAGCTGGTACTTAAGGAAATAATGATCCGCGTAGAAGCCTGTGACTAAACGTAGGTCCATTCTTCTTAGTTCGAGTATTTTGCGAATCTTTTTACATTCTTGGTAAGCCACAGCAAGGCTTAGAATCTATCATCCTTTCCTCGGCATTCCCCGAGAGTTGGCGAGACAGTCAGCCGTTTTGTTGCCCTCAACACCCAAATGGCCAGGCACCCATATTAGGTGCACATCATTGTCTCTGCCTAGTTCATTCATTGACACTCCAATACAAGCCTAGATGTTCCCATTCATCCTGTTAGGTGGACTTTAAGGTGGCTGCACTGTCGGTTTTTTTTTTAGATTGTCGGTGCTTTTAAATTGTATGCGACTAAGGTTAACAGACTATTTAGGAGAAGATTGCTTGTGAGTCGCAATCTCTTATAATAAGCAATCTAATGAAAATGAGAAAAAAGTAATTTATTGATTTGTACCGCTGAAGAGTGCCTCGAGTTAGTTCGAAAGTAATCATAGAGAGCGAATAAATTCATTGATGCATACAGAGAGACCCCATGCCGTAACGAATTTTCTCTTTGTCTTTTTGATATAACAAACAGTTTCTTTTAAAGTAAGTTTTTTTTGTATGCGTTCAGAAAGGAAAACAAAACAATCAAATTCTTTTAAAATATTGAACGAAACTTTGTAAAACCGTTGACAAAATCCATAGAGACTTTGCTCTATAAATGTAGAGCTAAAATCAAAACATCATAAGTATATAACAACATCACAATATTAAATTTGCGATCAATGCGGCATATGCAACATATTCGTTCAATAGGCCAACAATTCACTCTTAGATGGTAAAGCCGATATAGTATATAGTTTAGTTAATAAATTTAAAGGCAATAATTTCTTATAAAAGATAGATTTCATGAAAAGATCTAAAATTTTATTATATTCATACTCTTAAACTAATACATGTTAAATGGCTAATATTAAACGATTTGAACTCTTACGTGATTGTTGCAAATTGAAGCGAATGAAAGCAAACTAATCTCAACATTTTAATCGATTTATGTCGCTCAGCATGAGTTATTATTGAAAGAAGATCAACTAACAAACTCAACTCTCGTATGCATGTATTGAACAACCGCATAAATGTGTTAAATTTTATAATCACCTGCGCACAATGCCAAGCCTTGCATAAACACACAAATGCACGTAAAGACAATAAGCAAACCTGCAGGTCTATACTGCGACTACAATGTATTAAAATGCATTTATGAGATGCATTCATATGCATATGCATATATATAAATATATATGCACAAATATAGCACACATCGGTTACTGAGAACATGTGACTATATATATATATATATATATATATAAATGCTATATATATATATATATATATAATATTTTGTATATAAATGTACCTCTCAGCTCAATATTGAAAGAATGTGTCGATGAGTCGTCGTCGTTCATGCTAAAACTAGAGAGCTGGAAATATTCGTTTTGTTTTCTTCTCTTTTTTTTTTAATTCTTTGTTTTATTCTGTTTTATGCTGTATTCTTTTCCTCATTTTTTATTCTTTCTTACCTATGCAGAAAGTTTATGGGTTCTACACATATGCACACACGTTGGAGGATTAGACTTGCAGCTCTTTAAAGAAATATGAGTTAAACATTATTAAGGTGAAAAGGCCGACTGCATATCATAGAACATCGTATAACATACACCAGCAACAAAATGGACTTATGTACGTATGGTACGTAACTATTTATACACTTTACGTCCAATATTTGCACTATAAACTTTTGAACTCTTTTTTTTATTTTATATTTTTGTTTTTTTCGGTTCTTTATCTTTTATTTCTTCTTGCTTTGTTTTGCTTTCTTAGCCAAGTCAGCTTCAATAAAACATGTTATATGAGTTTGAGTCTATTAATGAATTGCTTTGCTGGCTGCGTCCATAAAATTTTAAAACCGTTCTCTTGGAATTGTGATGGTTTAGTGCGCGTTGTGGGTGTTAGTTGTGTCGAACAGAAACAGAAGAAGAAAAAAAACCTTTTTTTTTTTAATTAATAATTGTTTTCCTCGACAACAAAAAGTCAATTTTAACAGTAAATAGAGGAGAGAGAAAAAAAAAGAAATCGATTTTCTTTTAATTCCCTTCTTCGATAACTTCACATTATTTTATTGAAAATAACATTAAAGAAATATATAGCCGAACACACGCCCGATTGTCAACCGTAATTTTTTTGAATGAGTTAACAAAAAACCAAAACACAAAAAATTTATACAAGCAAATACAACGTAAAACTCTTCAAAACACTTTATACTAAGCATTTCGAGATAATTGTTTCTTTTTTTTTTTTTTTTTTTTTTTTTTGGTAAAAAAAGAAAAAAAAAAAAAAAAAAAAAAAAAGGAAAAAAATCACAATTTTATAATATACAAATTTCAAAACAAACATACTTTCCCGTTCTGTTTTTATCTTAATCAGAGGCTCTTAACTTTTGTGAAAAATCCCACATACAAGATAAACGCAGTCGACTAAAAGGCAAAACGGAAAAAGAAATGCACTGTTCGCCGGTTCAGATCTTGGCGCGGTAGAATATGGTTGGTTGCAGCTTGGTAGTCAGCCCTCGGTCAGTGAAGGCATAACACTTACCGATTGGGTACATGGCCACACATTAGACTAGGGCTACTCTCTATCTATCTATCTATCTATCTGTCTTATCTTATTCACCTTTCTCACAACGTTCCGATTGCCAACGTGTTCCATGTACACAGGATGTCCTCCAAATAATTGGAAATATTTAAAGAAGACGCAAGATGTTGGTTTGCAACAAGTTACAGAAAAATATTTTTATTAATATAGAGTAATAGGTTGCTCTACAGCAATATTTCAGTATCGAGTAAATTTTGATAGAAACTTTTTGCAGCACGTTACAGGCGATGCGAATTCAGCATGCCTTACCCAGCGGGACTGTGGACGACAACGATAAAAAAAATTCTATCACAAACATGAAAGGTTACAAAAAAGTAAAGAAACTAAACTTTTGTTTGACTTTGTTCCACTTTTAATCGAACAGCTACCGACAAATGGTAGACAAATCGAAAAAAAAAAATGTATTTTCTTCTGCATTAGTCACAGAGTTTATGTGATGTTGTAATAAATAAAACTAAAATTCGCGTGTGTTGGGGTTGCACCGTCTATCATAAACAGACGCTTACATTAAGAAGCCATAAATGTTTCTGCTTGTGTCAGATGTAACCGAAGTGAAACAGCTGATATGTTAAACTAGAAGAAAAACGTATTGTCCCAATATTCTCAAAAGAAATGAAAAAGAGTTTACATTTCGTTTAGACTGAATCGTCATTCGATGTCCTTCGTTTTGTTCTTTTTGCCGTCTTTTAATTAAATGCATGACAACCATGCAGAAGATATTTCTGGAACATGCCATAAGAAACTTAGTACAACAGACAATAACTGAAGGGTAGGTAGGTGTACACAAGACACAGTAGAAATATAATCACACTAAGGGTCTATTCTAATCACCTAAATTTCAGACTCTTGCTGGTCACAGGCGAACCTATGAAATTTTGCGATTCACTTCTCCAGACGTTGCACACATTTGAAAAGTTGAATTTTCAGACCTTCAGTGAAATGCCAAAGCGATGTAACTCGACTTAGAGATTTCGATGAGAGCATTAGCATAACTTTGAAATCTTAATCGTAATAATCAACAACAACTATTAACAAATTTAATATATATGTATATCGTAGGCCGACTACTAAACACCCTTCACCACATTGCCTATCACAATTCGTATCTTTGCCATAGAATACAAAAATTATACCTTGTTCTTGTAGAAACGTACTATTATGGGAGTGTATATTAAAATTGAGATAATTTTTATATCATTTTTTATGTCAAATTACTGTTATGGGTTAATTTTCGACTTCTCTGCCCTATAAAAGATCAATTTTCGTGAAATGCTTACATAGGGTAGGATCCAAAGAATAGGCCGGGATGGTCCAGTTAATTTAGTTAAAACAGTTAATTTATGATAAAAATGATATAGTTTTCTGATTTTTTTCCACCTAACAACTTTTCAGAATAGAGCGCTATATAAGGAGTGGTCGAAAAAGTGGACCAATTCAAACCATTTTCCGTAGCGTTCATCGCTGAATCGAAACACGTCAGTGTACCAAATTTTATCAAAATATTTCAAAAATCGCGACCTGTAGGTGGAGTGCAAATTTACATGTACAGATATCAGGCAGACGGACAGGCAGACAGACAGACAGACAGACATAAAAGCTTAGATCAATTCAGAAAATGATTTTGAATCGAATGGTATAATAAAAGGTGCGTCTATCTTAAGCCTTTCTGCGTGTTACATACGTTCGCACTAACTTAATAGACGCTGTTCTACAAGTGGTGTAGAGTATAAAAAGATATTAAACTGGCTTTCTAAAAAAGTTTAAGAATCGCTCACTTACTGAATCACTGAAGGGGAAAATATATAAATATTTGCTTGATCATTTTATACTGCACACTATTGGTTCGCCCCTTGTTTTCTTACGGTTTCTTACAGTTTCACTGGTGTACGTAAGTTTTTCAATCAATTTTACCTAAATTTAGTTGTATTCCAGTTAAGCTGGCTGACCGCCCGTAAGAGATCAAACAAATTTTACCTATTGTGGCTCTGTTTGGCTTATCGGTGATTTTGAAATGATTTATTTCATAGATTCTGGAGTGCTTTACGAATTACTTTAATGCGCGCTTCTCTTGTTGTTCTCTTTTCTTTCTTTTTTTTTTTTGTTAGGTTTGCGCAACAAAAGCCATTCAACATTCGTAACAATTAAGCTCTGACAAATTGAAATGTTCGTGTGATTAAAATTTGTGAAATGTTTTTTTATACCTCGTGCGTGTAGGTGGAGAACAAAAGTATATTTGAATGATTACGCTTTATAACAAATACATAGCGCATTGCTGCTGTACTAGGGTGCTTCACTTTTAATAATAGCACTTCAACGGCACTAATATTTCTATGTCGGTTTTCTGAGAATTTGTGGTGTAATGCATCCGTCATTCCGTTTGTAACAAACATAAAATTTTCTCCACCCATACGATAAGATATGTTCCTAATCAAACACACAAACTAAAGCTTAGCATCTATGTGCTATAACTTGATAATGAAATTTTAAGCCTAAAAGTGCCTCCTTCCTATTCATACACAATTAATTTTTAATTTACAATTTAAAAATTTATATAAACGTAGAATGGTTTAACAATGGGTAACATTGTCAAATTCGTGCTACTATTGAGCAGTCATTTCGACAACGTTTGACGAGTAAGCATCGGGAGTTTGTCAGATATGCGCGAAGAGAATCCGCCTGAGTATTAAGGTTAATTTTCAACAGTTTCGGAACAGGCCACAATGAATAACAGTTTTTCTTTTTTTTAGGCTGACAGTGCAATTGGTTACCAATTGGTTTGAAAATGTTACTGGTCCGACCGTTATAATGAGTGAATGCGTTCTCTAGTTGAAACGCGTTATATTAATTGAGGCTATCGGAAACTGTAATGTAAACCGGTTTTGTTTGGCGCAACGGCAGTCTGGTCCGCAATAAACCAAACGGTTTGACCGATATTCACGACTCACGTCAAGGCGATTATCATTTACTTACTTGTTTTGTTTGCGCCTCAGTCTTTTCCGATTAACATTTATGGATGTGTCTTTATGTAACGCGAGGCTCTTTTATTTGCTTCACCAAAGCTCCTTTCCACTATGGTCGATGTTTCTTTCGACTGCTTCTCGTTTCATTGCCTGCTTTACATTCTGGATGGTTATGATAATCTTTACCTATCTCTCTCTCTCTCTCATTATGTTCCTTTCTCTCGCTTTCTATCTCTGCATTACTTTGGCCCTTCTCTATATAAAGATCCGGAGTTTTATCTCAATTTTTATAAATCCCTTTTTTTTCTTTAATTTTTTCAAGATGACGAAAACTGCTTGTGTTGAAATTGTTTAAAATGAATTTTATGAAATAGTCTGCGTATGTATGGATGTATGTATGTATGTATGTATGTATGTATGTATGTATGTATGTATGTACGTATGGATGTATGTATATATGTATATATGTCTGTATGTATGTATGGCTGTATGTATGTATGTATGTATGTATGTATGTATGTATGAATGAATGTATGTATGGATGTATGTATGTATGTATGTGTGTGTGTATGTGTGTAAGTAAGTATGTATAATATTTATTGTTGTTGTTACTTTTATTGTATAACACGATCGAAAGAAGAAGTAAACAAACGAACGTTACACGCACGATTATCGATACACGGTCGCGAACAGTGTAAATTGATATCATGAATTGTGCCTGTGTGTTGTCATTATGTTGTTGTTCCATTATTTCCGAAAATAACACGAAAACACAACGCATGAAATCCATATTAAGAGCAGCAACTCTGAACAGTCGGTGATACAATACATTTAACAAGCATTGATTTCCAAACTCTTTAAAACCGATTTCTACATGTTAAGGGCTTAGCTACTGCTTAAATTTTCTGTTGTGTCCTTTGAGAGATTTTTTCTGGCTTTTTGTTTTGTTTTCTTTTGTTTCCTACTTTAATGTGTAATGCTCGAATTTCTACACGTGATCTAAAGGTCGTGCGTTAAATATGGTTTCTGTTCATCGAAGTTAAGAAGCAACAAAAAAAAAAATCATTGCTTTGGTGTTGCTTTGAAATCCAACAATTACTAGCAGCCACAATTGTTGATGCTTGTTATTAGAGGTTGCACGGATGTGTGTATGAGTGCTAGCATGGATGTCTATGGTTGATTGTAGCATAGTAACGGAGCAGCGTGTGTATCACTTGTAAGGCTTGTAATTGTTACATATAACTAAAGGTGAGGCGGCTACCGCTGTTCGATGGGTAAAAGTGGGAAAGCTTTTTGCTTCTAAGTTGTCTGGGACGAATGACATTAAAGCTACAGCAAGTGGGAATTTTAAATTGTTGGTAATTAATCATGATTTTTATTGTTGTTGTAAACAAATTAAAAATGCATTTTATTGAGATCTGGCCCATAATTCATGTCAACATTTAGTTCAACAAACATATAATCACACGCAGGCACACACATACACACACACACACATACACACACACACACACACACACAAACACAAAAACACACACACACACACATACACATGAATACAATGTTGTTGCATTGAAGGACTTGAACACTTTACTGTCACAACTTTCCATCTTAGTACAGCCACAACATGTTGTCAACATAAATGGTTAATGTTTGACTGCAAGGGCCAGCCTAAAGGAAGATTCAAAAGACATGCTGAGGGACAGAAGATATAACATACATATGCGTGCGTGTGTGTTCGTCTGCTTAACGGTCTGTGATCTGTGATGCAGGCAGTGCTGTATATACCAATGTGTGACTGCCAAATATAATTTATGCCAACTCAACACAGTAGTAACCCTGCCGTGTAGTAATTTACGCTTTGCTAACACATACAACGAGCGCATGCAGACCGATCGAACCACAAGCATAGAAGGATACATTTCCATCACGCGTGCGCGCGCGAATTTTGTTGTGATGTGTCACATTGTTTACCAGGCACAGACAAAGAAGTTAAAGAACTTTGTGTAAAGAGTGCATGCAATCAAAATCTCAACGAACAAAGAGCACATAAGCAAATAAACGAAACTAAAATCAAATCTGTACAAAAAAAATGAGGAAGAAGAAGAAGAATAACATCAATATAACTAGGGAAGAGATGAAAACAAAAGGGGGGAAGGGAATTGAACAACAACAACAACAACAGCAAAACAAAAACAATAAAAAGTAAGAAATAAATAAAAAAAAAAAACTAAAGCATCGTGAAAAGAGCTCAAGTTTAACACAGCGGGTGTGCATGAATTATTAACGACAACAACAGTCAGAGGGATAGACACCCTTACGGACGGACAAACCAACAATTATAACTACATACTTATACACAGTGCTCTGGAATTGTCGTCAAGTTTTTTTTTTGTTTCTTTGCTAAACTTTTTTTTTTATTGTTGTTTTTTCTTTTTTTATTATTATTTTTTACTTCATTTATAATTTTATTCTCTTTCTTAGCAGTTGCATTAAAAAGTCGTTTTTTATGCGGTTAAATACTTTGGCAATCGCAGTCTCTCTTTCCCTTGATATGCTTCGATGGTTACCAGGTGTATAATGGCACTTGTTGTGTTCTTTTTGTATCACAACAATTTAGGGTTTGGTTTGTTTTAGTAGATATTGTCACCATTTTAGAGCAACATATCCACAAAATAAACAACTTAAAACGCAACACAGTGTTACTTCAACTGCTGTTGCTGTTACCTTTGCCGTTGCTTTTCTTGTTGTTTTTGTTATTATTGTTGTTGTTATTATTATTATTATTATTATTATTATTATTATTTCTGTTAATGATAATCACATGATGCTGCTGATACATACAACGCTGACTGGCTGATATATGTGCGCCATGCTTCCATGCTTTTCTTTATGCTGTGCTTATAATGATGACAATAATCATGATAGTAGCATGATAAATGGCCTTGCTTAACTTTGCTGCAGACATTTATGGTTTATACATGTAATTGCAATATATAGTACGTTCATGCAGGTAACATCGGTGATCAGCAATCGCCACCATCTAGAATTTTAGTATATTTAACACGTTTTTATTTAGTAACGGATATGACAAGCACGAACGTTCTCCTAAAAACTGACTAAAGTCGCGATATTAAAATAGATCGACACTCTTCAGAAAAGCATAACAATAGGGCTTTTCATTAAAATTCAGTATAAAGAGAGAAAAGAAAAGTGAAGCCCAGTTACATCAGTCAAGACATTGATCCAAATGTGGACATTGCATGCCCATAATCCTGTGTATCTTTTATTCTTTCGCTTATTTTAAATACTTTCAAATAATATGATGTATCTATAGCCATGGACGTACGACTAAGACAGATTTTACCATTAAAAACAAACACGAAAATCTATCAAGAGACAGAAACAGAATAGTTGTAGTTAGTTTCTCATGCATTTTCGGGGTTAAATACCAAGAATTTTGTGCTTGTTCCCATGTCCTTATATCATATGTGGAAGGGGAGCCAAAGTGTGAACTGACATAGTTCGTAGGAGGTAACGAAATGAAATTTCTCTTCAGAAGTTTTATTATTATGCTCCGATTATTTTCATCATAGAGCGCTTAATATATTGCTTCGTAGATTCTTAGTTTAACGTGACGGAATATCTATTTAGCCTGAACTGAAATATTAAAAGTTCGACATTTACGCCATTTAAAGTTTCGCTTTTAGTAGGCACATGGCTATATATAGGAAAGTTCAAAAGGTCATACCTCAATTTAGAATATTCATAAACATTGTTATTCGGCGGCTATTGTCAAGAACATATTGACAATTCTACATTTTTTTATAGGCTTTCAAACAAGGCGTTTATTTGGGTTGGCTGTTGAAAAATTGTAGTTGGACCCAATCCATTTCGCGTAGGACTCATCTTCGCGCAAATTCGTCGAAATATATCAAAATTTGCGACCTGTAGATTGAAGACAAAAAATACATGAATTAGGCAAACGGAGAGATATGGCCAAGCAAGCTTAAATCGATCCAGAAAATGAGAGCGATCGGCCACCGATCAGTATAATAAAAGAAGGATCTTACAATCTTAAGTCTTTTTGGTTGTTACATACATTCGCGGAGAGTTAATCTATCCATGTAGGGTAGAAAAATTTTCAATGGTAAAATTTCTCACCAAAAATCGCCAAGCAAAAGCATTTTGCTAAAATAAATTTATGTGAAAAATTTGGATGGTATTGAACTACATTTCAACCGATCGTATTCGTTACTTCTTATTCGAATTCTTTTGTTGAACAAAAAGCAGACGAAAACAATCGAAAATGAATTGAAATGCATTTGATTTAAAAAATCGTTAAGGCATCAGTGTTAGTAATAATGCAACTGCGAACCTTTGCTAGAAACTGAACGTATTCCTGGTCAATATGCTTTTGGAGTAAACGGACGCACACAAGAATTGAAAGATCAAATTATTCAATTCGAAATTCAACAGATGCGGCCGCAACGATTTCGTCAATTTACGTAGTAATATATGAAAGTGTATTGCGCTTTTTTGCTTGCGCTCGCAAAGGATCCTAACTAGTCAAAGGCAGAGTCTTAGCAATTGCAGCGTGAACTGCAAGAGTCCCAGCGAAAAAACGAAGAAAATTGAATTGTACGATAGAATGAAAAGAAACATGTTTTTCAGATAAAAGTAAAACTAAAAATAAAGTAAAATCCTGAATCCCTGAACATTTACTATATATTCTAGGGCATAGTAGGTCGTCTCCAAGTAGTGATCACTCAGCATCAATTTTGAGGTATCAATAATTGGTTATTGACCCAGTTATTTTACTTGTAACTTAATGTTGATGAACCACTTTATGACTTTTTTTTTTTTTTTTTAGTTAACAATATTATTAATAGGTGTGTACACCACCAATCATCCCTTCAAATCATAGAGTTCTGATCGACGATCTGGCGAAGTTTGTTTCAATTCTTTTCTTACAAGTCATGCAATTTAGTAAAAGTTAAGTAATTAAAATCTCCCACAGTTACTTACTTATTTTGCGGCCTCGACAGCTTCCTTAGCAGTATAAATTTTCTCACATGAGTCTTTTATAATGGAAAAATCAGATCCGATCCCAATGTCGGCTAAGCCATCCTAAGAATTTGAAACAATTTCGTCCTCTGAGTAAAAAAGCCACGAAACCCCTTCAAAAATAATACAATCAGCGCAAAGGTTCCTTAAGAGTTCAGTACTTTTTTTATTGAATGGGTTGTCAAAATCGACACTGAATTCATCATATGATCCACATTTTCTTTCTTCGACGATCCTTGTGGCACTCACGCAGGTAAGTAATTGCCGCTTTAGTAGTAGCACTCTCGTCGAATATGATGAGTGGGACAACATATCGAATGTTTCCCTTATAGCCGTGGATTTGAGACTCGGGGTTTTTGCTTTACTGTAAATAGATGCGGCCTCCAGTGGGCGTCTCGACGGCTGCATGCCACACTCCGTGGCGATGACTTCATTAGTGGTCACGGTTTCTGACCATCCAGACCAGCATTAATCACCGTCCAAGCTGATACGGCCACCTTTCAACGTGGCATCCCACTCGTCTTTAATTTGCGTTTTAAGCCGATAGGCTTCCAAAGATAAACGCTTAGTATTGATAGAGACGGGGTGGGGGGATTAAGAGGTAGCTAAACGTGGTGTATTATGGTTTGTCCCAACTAAATGAAACTATCATTAGAGAAAGCGACTAACTGCTGATGGAATTACGACGAAAATCGGGATTAATACGCTAAGCTTTATGATATTGTGAATTTTAGTGTGAAAAAGTTCGGCTCCAAATAGCAAAGCACGGTCAGCAAAAAAGTTGCAGTGCTAACCTGGAATTTCCTATTCGTCGCCGCTGCTAATAGCAGGCAATATTCGTTCCGTTTGATACATGTTCCCATGAATGCCTTATTGCCGCTTCAAATTGTGCTTCCATTTTCATGACCACGCCCAAGTGTGGTTGCTTGTGTGGACTGTAGCTGTAGAAAAGTTCTTCCATTTCTCAAACAGAGCAAATATGTTGTGGTTTACTTTAACAAAAAAGACGGGATTCATCATATTCGCACATCCCATATATTGCAGCCTCAATATTCGCAGAGTATGCATCATTTATTTCTAGATGAATGTAATCTGCTACTGACATATTTTTGGAAGATTTTGCTCCCGTTTCAAGACCAAGTAGATACAAAATTTTTCTTTTTCGTCAAATTTTTTTCTTGTGAATTTTTGAATCTTCTTAAAAGCATTTATTTAGTCTATCTCGACGAACCAAAAAAAAATTTTCGTTGACCGTTTGTCACAAACCTTTTGGTCATATTTCCCTTAAATTGACCTTTAAGCGTTTGGACATAATTTGATGATAACTAAGCACTTAAGGTGTGTGTGTGTGTGTGTGTGTGCGTCGTTTATAGGAGCTCATGAAACACTAAAGGCAACGGAGTTGGGATTAATGAATAATGAGATGCAAAATTTATTTCGATAAGCTTTATATTAAAAAAGGAACTAAAGCTTTTGAGAAGTGTAATGTGTTAGCAAATTTCTCGCTTCTCTAGCATCTCTGTTAGATCTTTACCAAACCTTTTTGGTTCACTCTTCTGCGATTCCGTGTTTTAAACTTTCAAGCTGAAAGTAGGAAATGAATTGTTTTGTAAATATTAATAAAACTATTTTTATATACGTTTAGTTTAACAATTTCTTAATGATATAATTGTCACATACAAACATGAGGCGACATAACAGACGACATAAAAATATATATCATTTACAATCATATTAAACAAAAATTTCAAATTGCAACTGATCACCAGACAAAACTTTTAATGGTCATGAACAAAAATATCATAATTGTGCAAATATGTGAAAATGACGATGACACGTAAGACAAGCAAAAAAAAAAAAAAAAAACATATAAATAAATAACTAAAAAACAAAAAAAAAAAAAAAAAAAAAAAAAAAAACATATAAATAAATAACTAAAAAACAAAAAAAAAGGCAGAAATCAACTAAAACGGCACCGAACTGAACAATCGCGATGGACAAGACTAAGGTAGTAAGGTAAGCGAGCTGGGCTGCCTTCATAATTATGGTCAATTTAAAAAGGGTTAATTAAAGCAACGAAGAGCAACAGCAACGGCACACACATCATAAATTTATAAATATGCTTGGCAATCATGTTTGACGATCAGTAACAATCACAAAAATAAAAAATAAATGAATACATAAATAAAAGTAAAAGAAAGAAATCAATGATTTTTATACAAACACTGGGCATCATACAGACAATGAGATGAAAATGAAAAAATAAAAATAAAATAATAAAAAAAACTTGAAAACAAAAACATTAATTGCTACCAGTCAAAGTCATAACACCACATATGGTCAATTGAGTTGAAATCATAAAAACAACACATGAACAACAAGAATTTATTAAAACAAAAATTCCATTAAACACACGTATACACGCATACGATTTAATATATGTTTATGCGTATGACTACATGCGCAGATATGTCTCTATATACATACATACATACAACATAATGTATACATATATATATATATATATATATATAAGTGCATAAATAAATAAACATTCACACATATATAACTTTATTTAGTATATTTTGAACATCTTTTGAAAATTTACAAAATATTTAACAACCAAAAAAGATAATGTACGAAAAATATCCTTTAGGATAATAAAACCAAAAAAAAAAAAAAAAAAAAAAAAACAAAGAAGCAAAAATACGTTAGTGATGTTTGGCAGACATTTGTTATTTTTCAAAATTTTAAAATTTTAAGAATTCAGATCATTGTGTCATATTTAATATCGACGGCAACAATTTTAATTAAACAACATTTATAAAAGATCCACGTTCTACTCTTTGCCACAAAACGCAACAATTTTGTTACCTTTTTGCTAACTTAGTTTGCCCGCTTCGCGTAAAACAATCATACTTCTTGCATTGTAAATCGATATGTGTTTTAAAAATTTTCATAAAAATTTCTATTGAAAATAATATCAAAATATTTTTCCTTTACTTACTTAGTTACTTACGTAGTGTTAAGTAAGTCTCTCATAAAAAGCATTTTGCCTTCACTGACCATTTTAGCTCAATGTCCGGGCTGAGGCTCTCGTTACTTTCAATCGTGAGGGATCGTACACATCAGTTTGTGAAGGACGCAAAAAAGGGTAATCAGATCTTGTTTAATATAGAATTTCAAGTCTTCCGACTTCAATTATGTCTATTACGTGGCGGATAGAACGGAAAAGATGGAGAAGTTCTTGTCTTGTTAAACTTTTATCGCATATATATTTCAAATCGTAGTTTTTTATGATGATGACACATGTTCTCCTCATTCATAGGCGCTACGGACGAGCCCGTACTTTGTTGATATGCAAAAGTGAAAAAAATATTTTGGTAAGAAAAAGTTGAAGACTGAATTTAAAATCTGAGCATGAGACACCTCGAATCCTGCGACTGTTGGTTACGGTCTCTAGCCGAACTTTGTATGCATTTTAAGTATTTCGAAAATCACTTGTGCCCCATGTTCCTCATGTTGTATTACCAAGAAAAATCTGACTTACTTATATTCTGCGTGCGTGTTTCAAAAGCGGTATACGCCTCGACGAAAACGTACCAGCAAGAGAAAAAACATCTACAATAGTAATGATAACAATAATAAAACAAATAAAAATAATAATAATAATAATAATAATAATAATAAGAAAAATAATAATATCCCGAAAACACTTTTGAGTTATTTTTTTAATACAAGGAATTTTTTTTCTTATTTTTTCCTCACACCTAACCTTATTTAGTGACATAAACTAATGCACAGAGAGATAGTCTTACACAAATGCTATAAGTTGGTGATTTTCAGTGTAGATAAACAAAGCGACCAAATTAAATTGCTTACCCCAGAGACCAATACATTATAAGTTGGGTTGAAGGCAGACATTTTTGCAAAAATCGTAAAGGAAAGAGATTCGTTTTCTTTGTTCTTCCTCTGTTCAGCCATGCTGGCTGTTTGCGACATGAGAATTGTGATAACTAATAATTGCCGTTAATTGAAATCCGATCAAAGATTTTTTATTTTTTTTTATATTGGATTTCTAAAGAAAAAAGAAAAAAAAATTTAAAAGATAATAATAAGAGAAACGTTTTTTTAATAAAAGCGTTAATGATTTATTTTGTTATTAGAAAAACAAATCACGTCATTTGCATTTAAATGCTTATCATAAATCGCACCATTTCAAATCCAACAAAACTGAACAGTTTGTGTTAGAAATATCAATAGGTTCAATATATATGTGTGTATGTTTTTAGTAATAAACCCCATTAATAGCTATTTACGTAGCTTTGTAGGGCAGTTTGGTGAAAAAATATTCCCAAATTATATATAAAAAAATATAAAAAAAAGTAAATAAATAAAAGTAAAAAAAAATATTACGGGAGAAAATTGTGTGAACATGGCTGGCTTCGAATGTTACATGATATTGAGCGATGCGAAGTTTCGAATGTCTTCAAATCGAAAATTTTGTAGTTTTGGATTAGCGACAGTTTATACTGTAATGTGTGTACCGAGTGGAAGAGAACACGTGTATCAGGGTAATTCAGCGGTTTTCGTTTTGTTAACCTTCTGCGCATGTGCAAGAAATGTCAGATTCAAAGTTCGGTAATTTACACTGACAACGACACATATATTTCTCGATTCGAACACAATGTTTGCAGAAAGTGAACGTAAACTTTGCCTGGTTTGCAGCATGCATCGTAGTTCTCAACAATTCTCAAATTCATCTAATCATCATTCATTTATCACTCATGAAATTGGGAATTGGAATAACGCGACTTGGCAGATCATTTGAATCATTTAAGAGCCAAAGATGCATCGGACTAACCTTGACATCATCGGCAGGATGGTATCTAGTAGAACACTTTACTGAGCTTTATTGAGCTTGATTACAAATTGACAAAGGTGTTATTGCATTGGCATTATTAGTAAAGCATTCCTTATAACGTATAATCAATCTTTCCAGGTTCACGTAATACTGGTTAGTCTGCTGGTGGACATGCTTAAGATAGCGATTCTAAAGAGTGAAATTTAACTTTCATTTATTATATACGGTATTTACTGAAATAGTTGACTAACATCTACACATCTACTCTGTGTATTCATTTAGGAAATTACCGTAAGAGAGGTGGAGAAATTGACCTAAAAGTTTTAAATTAATCGTAAATAAAGTTTATTCGCTGAAATATATAGTTGTAATCTTTTGTTCAGACCGTCATGATAAGACCACAAAGGAAGGCTTATGGCAAACAATTTCTTTTTTCTAATTCTTCTTCTTCTTCTTCTTCATTTTATAGTTACCCTATCATTTAGAAGCAGTATAGATGGGAAGTTTTTCATCCCTTATAGACTTATTTAGCTTTATATACTGTTTACTGTTGAGATTTTATCTAAAGAAGTTCACGCGCTTAATGCGGCTTATAGGTCTATGGGTCGGTACAGAGTAAAAACATGCTCCTATTGGCATTAGCTTCTTCTTTGATCTCCAAGTGAAACCGAAATTCAATATTTCATAGCCACTTATTTTGAAACTCGCCTAAGCTCATTTGAACGTTCATCTTAATACTTATGTATCTGCGTCGGTTCTCTGTTTTGGAGTAACTAATAATTAATTTATATTTAAATTATGCATAAATATTGGTTGAATTCACACATTTTATGAAATTGATTTATTATTATATAAAACGATATTTAATTTAATTAATTTCTTATTTCGTTTTTTTTTTTTTCGAATTTTCGGAAATTTATATATTAACTTATGCGTTAGATATCGATCAATTAACCGCAACCCAATGCCAACTTAGCATAATTGCTAGGTTGGATTGCATTGTGGATTGATAAAGTCCTAAAGTCGCAGCGAGTCAAATAGAGCCATAAGTTATTCATTTATTTGAGTTCGTAGTGGGCGCCCATACCGTTGCAAAAACGCAACAGTTTGCAACTGATAATAGTAAATAAAGTCAGTTCAAATTTCGAATCGTGTGAGGATATCAAGACATAGGCACAGGGGAGTTGATTGGAGAGAATTTAAAAAATCCGATATTGAGATTAAATTATACACAGTATTTGGATTTTTGAGCGTTTGGGCGTTGGGTTGAAGAGATCGCTAATTATTTCCATTATACATTGGTTGAGCTTTGTGAAAATAAATTTGAAAATTGAATTACGTCATCAAGTAAAGTCGTCGTAAGAGTCGTCAATAGGCCGCCCAAAATCCATCAGCGAGTTTACATTTTCGAATGAAATGATCCTTGAGAATGAAAGCTACTTGTATTTTTCTAAATTTAATTTCATAAAATTGAATGATCATCATGCAGTCATATTATCTAAGCCAGATTGAAGGAGATACCAAGGAAAAGGAAGAGAACAGTTTAAAGTCCCCAGATATGGCTGGATTTAATCACCGAAGGAAGCTCACTGATGTATAGGATGAATGAAACAGGTTCTAAGCGGCTGTCTGGAGGGTCGCCGGACGTCATAGGGAACTCATTAGAAGTGATTGACTTAAATAGAATTCTGAATGATTTTTTATGAAGATAAGATCTTATCCATTTCAATAAATGTAAGGGAAAGCCAGAAACCTGTGGTTCGAAGGGCAATAATTTATGGCTAACGAGGTCAAAAGCTTTATTGCAATCACTGTGCACGACGTCCGTGCTTAGGCCACCGGAGAAAGTCTGAAAATATAGCAAATAAACTTTGAAAGGTTCGTACCAGGTAACCTTCCTTTTAGTAGGCCATACTGAAATAGAGAAATAGAAGATTTGATAGCGAAGACTAACCCATAAGTTACAATTCCCAAAAATTAAAGGAGGAATTGGCTTAGATTTTATTACTAATATTAATAAATTCATACGCATAACTTATGTGCTTCTGTTCGCATATTTTGAAATGTTACAAAGGAAACGACTAAATCAACATACCTGCGTACATTGCTGCCGGTATTGGATATAATAATAGTCATTGTCCGTAGACCCACAAAATCATATATAAACATTAAGCATGCCATCAATAAATGGTACGTACGGTGCGCATATGCTTACATATTTATTTCACCTTAATAACAAATAAACTTTACTGGATATGCGAGTGTGTACGCTTGTATGCTGAGAGTGAAAAAAAAAAAAAAAAAAATGTATTTGTTTATGTGCTTTACAAAAATGATTTAATTTCAGTTACGTGTTTTGCAAAATTAAACACAATTTCATTTACTGTTTGTTTGCTGCTATCGTTTGATATTTGTTTTCGCTCTGGCGAGCACAACTCTTCTTCCCTGTATGCTTGTCAGACTTTAAATATTAGTCGATATCATGCCTACTTCAACGCAGACAATATCTGTAACGGGCAAAGTTCTCACATATACGGAGCACAGATATATTATATATATGTATAACAAATTGATTTGTCGTCTGATTTTTTAATGTACTCTTTTTTTATATATATATTTTTATTATCATATTCGTATATATATATATGTATGTATGTATATATATATCTATATATATATAAATATATATACATATATATAGATATATATATATGTATGTATATATATATGTATGTATGTATGTATATATATAGATATATATATCACTGATTTGTACTCTGTTTATATTATTTATATGTCGATTGTGCTAATGGTGCTGCATATTAAATAAATCTTTGTAATTTTTATTATATTGTGAGTAATAACAACTTGCTAGAGTATTAATTCGCAGTAGTGTTAAAGAGATTATACGTCAGTGAAACGTAAATGAAATAGGGGTCTTTCGGCGAAATCTGAATACTCGCTCACTAACTAAAAAGCGACATATATTGAAGGCTGATTCATTGCAGGTTGCTCGTCATGTAACTCGCATTAATTGGTGTCATGTAATTGCTCGATCTTAGGCTAAACCAAATAACGGTAGTTTTTGACAAGTTGTTTTACCGCTTTTTTAAAATACTCGTCCAAGCAATTAATGTACTTTCGCATATGTGACTATCATTTTCATGTCATTTTTCCATTACAAATTCAATGTATGTCGAAAAGGAATATCAACTGTCTCACGCTGTCGTCGAAACTCCTTATTGGCATAGCTTGTTATTGAAGATATGGGAACAAAGGAAGATCGTACGTTGGGTGGTCTCTTAGTGAGGTGTTTTGTATGCACAATAACAAGTCAGCGGTTTAAGCACTGCACTATTTAAGCAGGGAACGATACGTCAGCATACGTTCTTTTCCTGAAAGTTTGAAGATTTTATCCAGTAAATATTCTAAAAACCCCGTACGGACACATGTCCAGTCTTCCAAAGCCAATCTTTGCGAGTGTTGTATTTATCTTATTTCATAGATTGGTATAATATATTTAATACTCATCCAATTAATATAAAATATTTCACCGGCATGAATCCCATGTTACCAATAGCGGTGAACAGCTTCCTGAACGTCATCATTGAATTTCTGTAGCATTGCTTTCGTTCAATTGACGGGGATCTTTCTTTCCTTTTGTTTAAGTAATTGTCGAATTAAGCGGAAGTCCATTCATGTTTTTTTTCTTACGGTCGTGCACATGTACGCGATGCGGTAATGAAAGACAAGTGAAATTACGCAAATCCATATACACCTTATATAGTGTTTTTGAACGTGCTTTCGGCTTGTACGACTTCCGTCGTTGTCTAACCGGAAAGCCGTCATTCTTAAACAACCTTCGTCCTTGGGCCAAAACATGTCAGTGTGCGAAATTTCATGAAAATATTTTAAAAATTTGCGACCTATAGTTTGAACACCAGGAACTAAGACATATGGACGGACAAGCTTAAATTGAGTTAGAATCGATCGAATAAACACTGTGTGTGTCTCACATCCTTGTGAATGTTGGATACATTCGCACAAACCTAATACTCTTTTACTTGTTGTATGGTATAAAAAGAGCCATGTTGCGATCAAATTTTATTATAAAGAATTTGGTTCGCGCTCAAAGATGTAAGACGCGAAAATGAAGAGCATTCATTGCGTATAACACTGCATAAGGGCATAGTGTTAAATTTCTTTTAAACAATCGCAAAGGATATGAACTTGGTACCCATTGGAGATGGGCTAGAAATTCTGGGATAAGGAAATGCAAAGGCAATCAATAGAAGTTGTCCAACTGTATTAAGCAATGGATGTTCACTGTTTATTTATTAAGTTTTCTTCTTTTTTTTTTTTGTTGACAAACAACGTTTAGGGAGCTGGCAGGGACCATTCCGAAGGTAGTGCCTTAGCATTTGTGATAAAACTAGATCTTAATGTTTATTCTCCGTTTTGGCCAAGGTGACGAGGAACAATAGTAATCACTTACGAGCATAAGTGGGTAACATTTAATCTTACGTTAGTTGGATGCAAATCCATGCAATTTAACTGTGAAAAAATGGTCGTAAGCGTTTTTACTGTAAATCTTGCGCCTTTAACTATTTTATGTTCTATGAATTTATAAATTATTTGCAAATTTTTTTATAAAGAGTCACTTAAGATTCCCATTTTATATGATTTTTATTACGCAAGTGTGCTTTAATTTCCTTAGAAGCTATCTCTAGCGATCCAATTACAAATTTAAACTATCTTAGTCCACATAAATGCTTTCCGGCATTTAATTTAATATCAAAATATTTAATCCTCATTTTATGTTCGTCTTCGTTGTTGTTGTTGCTGATACTAGACGAACGCTTGCGTAGACAAACGTTTCGCCTCAAACCTAATCATAGCACATTGGCATTTAGTGGCCTTTAATTTACTAGAAATCACTTATAGATTATGTTTTACATATAAGCATATAGGCGACTAAATGCACCAGATATCTGAGTATAAAATTTTGAATTTTTTTTTTTTATTTTTCGTTGTTCTTTACATTTATTTTACGCGTGATTAACTGAAATATGAAAATTCCAAGAAGTAAAAAATTAGAAAAAAAGAGGAAAAAAATTAAATCCAGTTTTATGCCAGTATAAAGTTCTCTTGCTTCTTGTTCTTCTTCTTCTTCTTCTTCTTCTTCATCTTCATCTTTTTATTTTCAATCAACATTTTTATACGAAATTATTTTTACAGCTCATTAAGTCAACTGTTAGGCGGTTGTAAATTTTCAACAGATTACATAGTAACACATTATTCGAACACGCATGAGTGTGCATCGATTATCTATGAATACGGAGAAACGGTCCACAAAGCTCCGCTCAGAGCAGTGGTAATAATGATGATTATGATTACGATCATGATGATGACGGTGACGATGGTGACGATGGTGACGATGGTGACGATGGCTTGGTCGGGCCTACTCAGGCCTCGGCGACCACACACAGCGTAACTGTAACATAAAAATTTGAATTTTTTCCTTTACTCTCGTAACGTTCAAAAGTGAAGCTTAATGTCGCACATTAAAGTGGCACATAACGTATAGATTTAAATGCATCTAAGCCGCTTATGTGCGGCAATAAATGCACAAAAATGCACTTTTTGTTTTCGTTAACATTCACATTCTGAATTATCAACTCATGATAATAACGTTTATGATGTCATCGTCGTTCAAGTGACTGAATTGAATCTCTCGTGTAAGCTAAGTAAAGTGTTGCTCTTTTTGTTTATCGCTGTTCTTTTTCTACATCTAGCCACATAATTTAAATGAAATTTTATTAAACAGCAAATAGAAGAAAGAAAATTTCTGTACAGTCTGTGCAGTTTAGTTTAGACGAATCCTCGGCACCCGTCCTTTATGCTCAGAACATGAACTCAATATACTTATGCTCGTAACTAATGTTACATAGATAGCTAAATATATAAAAATAATATAAAATGGTTGAGCATTTTTTTTTAACTTTCACGCTGCTCTCTAGACGTTTATCATAAAAGGCCTCAGCCTCTATTGCAGATTTTGTGGATCAAATACAGTTAGTTTCCAAGTTCTCAATTCATGTTTAATCGTAAGGCCACAAGTAGAAAGAATGGAAAACCCGGCAGAAAAATACTGATTAAAGTAAGATATCAGAAATGGACAGCCAGCAGGATGACACAATTAGTATATCATCGAAAGCTAAAGCTGAATACAATAAAACTGGAAATTTTTAAGCAGCTTTACTTGTTATGAAAATCATAACATAGTCTGCACTTTAAGTGGAAAAAAGTGATAAAACTTGGATTATATGTGTCGGGCAAGGTGCGAAAGAATGTATTATACCATACAAGGACAGAGACAGCATACCAATATGTCTACCAAATTTATAAATGTACAATGCCACGCTTTGCCCAAAAATATGCCTTTCATTCCAACGAGGAATCGCAGCCTTACGAAATCATTTTCTTCTTCTTCTTCTTCTTTTTTCACTTTTATTTCTAAATGCATTGTTGCATTGCTAGTCAATATTTTAGCAATTAATAAAGGCTATTGATCGAGAAAAGTTCGTGTTATAGAGGAGTGAACATGAGAGAATTACCTCTTCTCCATAATCGCATATAGTTATATAGAAGAAGAAATGAAAGGTGGCTTAACTTTTCCATAATAGAAAACAACAAAGCTTCTAGTCATAGAAAGATGGTGGAAAATTGCAGTATCGCCTCGTGAGGCATGAGGAATTGTATTACTGTTGATACTAAAAAGTTGACCCATTCCACCATCATCTCATGAGTCATGACGGCTTTATTCGCTTCGTTTGCTCTGACGCTGTTGACATTTGCAAGTTTGGACTTTTCTCTAATTTCGCTTAACTGAAAATGGTGCTGTCAAAGAAATTATGTTCGCGACGTAAATAGCGAATCTTTTAATGCTCAGAACTGACTGGTCTACGATATTTGATTGAACATAAAGCGAGATTATATTCCCTTTAATGCCGATATATCATATATGTGCGTATGTGTTTCAAATCATGGCAACACTTGAGAAGTTATTACTTGAGAAAATCCCATATTCACATACTACGGTTTACTATATCCCCACGCAACATTTGACAGAATTATTTTACAGGGTTTAGAATAGACGTGCAATTAATTTTTTGAATCGATTCAAGTATGCATGTCCATCCGTCTATATGTACATATGTCTATCTATGCATTTTTAAAACGAAGCTACAAATTGCAATCTTCAAAAGATTTTAATCAAATTTCGTAGACTAACATCTAACATCTTTTAGGTGAAAAGTGAACTCCACTAAAAATTGATTGGATCAGACTATTGCCGCGATCGATCGCCATTAATAAACCTATATTCTAAAGACGTGTTTATATAAAAACTAGTAAAAACATTATTGCCCAAATTATATCGAATACTAAATATTGTACCCTTATAGGTCCATCGACGAAGGAGGACGGAGTATTCAATTTGCTAAAACGTTTGCAGCACTCGGATCCAAGTTGCAGCGACACAGAAACATTGTTCTGGCTGTAAAGTTGCCTCTCAATTTCAGCAATAATATTGGAAGTTGTTGTACGCAAGTTGACATTGGACATGGGCCGATCCGGGCAAAGCCGTTCCAGGCGGAGAACAACGCAAAGTGAGAACATCTGTGTTTTCAAATGTGAAAATGGATTGATTTGCTCATTACTCATATATTGCAGCAATAAATGCTTCCATATTTTATTTTACTAAAAAGCTAGTTAGTGGGTATAAAACGTTCATCTAAAGGCGAATAAAATTCTACATAGCTACACCTTTCATGGGAACCCATATATGAGGAGGAAGAAAAACCTAAGCTGATGTGCTCGAATTTCACTATAATTAATTTTCTTATCACAGATTTTATGATTCTTTTAACGAATTTTTCAAAATAAAATGTTATATGAGGAGTGCTCGTAAGAGGGGTCCATTTCAGTAGCGTTTGCTTTTGCTTGGCTTTTGGCCAAAAAACCTCACTTTATTAAATTTTGTCAACATATTTCAAAAATTTCGATTTAGAAAATTTGGATGGGAGAAGGCAACTTTTGAAACCTCCCGCACCTAAATCTTCTTGCAAAAACTGCATCCTTATATGGCACCAAGGTCTGCTTTTTCATGAATTTTGATGAAAGCCGGCAAAAAAGGAACGGCGGACTTTGTGCAGGGATGGGCAAAATAATACGAGCACTACGCACTGCAATATCCTCTTATTGGATGGTGGCAACACTGTTTCCGTGCAATTAATGCGACGCATTTGTGTTATGCAGTTTACGTGCGAAATCTTGCTCAGTGTATCTCTCTCAGTGTATCATACGCTTTGTTCTGCGACGGTTAACAACTGTCTGGTGAAAAGTGTGATCTCTCAGACTTCGAAAGAAGGCAAATCCTTGGTGCTCGCTTACGGCTGAACTGTCCAACGTTTCGCGAGCGAAAGTATTCACCACACAAAACATGGTACAATATCATTGGACAAGAGAAGAGAAAGGCTGAAACACAAAGTTAACTGATAGCGAACAGACCTCGACACACACCTGTGTAATAGTGTTTCGACACAAGCAGTACGGTGGAACCTTAGCTAACATTCATGAAAAGGCTGCAATTGCGAAACTATCTGCAACGGAAGCGAAGGCTAAGTTATGAAAGAAGTGAAAACCTGGGCGCTTGATGAACTGGAGAATGTGGCTTACATTGCTTCCTACAAGCGGTGAGGTTTGCGTAGGGCTAACTACAAAACAAGCCTACGGTCTGAGCTGCCTGCTTACTATAATACAATGAAGCGTGGTATTCGTTCGGATTACTGCGAGTGGTTAAGTTGACATTCTCAGTAAAGAATTTCTTACTGTGGTTAACGTATTATGGCCAAACGATGCCATAACCAAGATAATAATGCGCTCATACACACAGCCAAGAAGATTCAGTCTTGGTTTAAAAGAGCACCAGAATATCATCAAACTTTTTCCCTGACCAGCGCAATCGCTAGACATACACATAATTGAATCGTTATGGAAAATATTATAAGACAGCGTAAGGAGAAGATTTCCATCCCCACTATCATTGAAGCAATTTGCAGACGTTTTGGATGCAGTAATGGGAGAAGACTCCATCGAACACGTTTTAAACATGCTGCGAATTTATTTCGCAAATGACTGTAGCACAAGCTGCTACAAGCAGATGGTGACGCAAAACTTTATTAATAAATAAAATGTTATACATGTCGGATTATTCATATTATTTCGTCGGTTCCCTGGCCCTTCCCTACGTAAGGATTCTCACGGAATCTGAATCTTTATAGAACAACAAACGAAGGACGGTCGATATTTTAGGCAACCAACACAAACAATTAGTGCAGAGTACTTGCAATAGCCAACTTTGCTCGACCATAAAATGTAAAATTGTTTTTATATGATATTAAGATAATCGTGATCATTAACTTTGGTTGGTGGATATCGAATGGTGTGATAAGCACAAATTTAACACCTAATGGTCTAAATAAGAAAATTCGACAATTTTCTGCAATCCGCAATTTAAAAAGAAGAGCAAGATAATTTAAAAAGCAGAAACATTACGAATGTGACATAAAGCAATTTGAAAATGAACTTGTTTTTGTTTTTGAGATGAGGTTGTTAAAAATCGATGGATTGAGCAACTCTCAGACAGAGATTTGCAAATCGTTTCCACAACCATTTAATTTCCGATTAAAATTGTATGAGCTTCACGGCATATCCGATGCATGCTTGGAAAATTTATTGAAAGAAGAGAAGAAATTTAATGGTGACGTAATTAGTGGTGACACATTAGTAATCATCTTTTTGTATATATATAATATATATGTACTTTTGTCGTAACAAGCTCGTTCAAGCTCGAATTTTATTTAATTCGCTTCCATAGCAATTTTCCTTCCAAAGCATAGAATAAATGCTTTACGCAAGCGCTTGCGTTTTGAAGAAAAACGCAACATGTTTTCGGTATCCACACGCCACCACATCGACAGATTTCAGTTATAGAGAAATTTAAATATGCTTTCAAAGTATTTAACGTACATGGCATGTAAGTGTTTAGGCGGCTTTTGATAAGCCTAAAAAATTACGCAGATGAACGGATTAACGACTGGAGTAGTGCGTCAGCTGTGTTCGCTTCACTTTCCACATTACTGGTTCACTTGCCCACATTATCATTATGTTCATTGGTCTTTCCAGCGATCTTCATCTTTTGATTTCGCTTATCCATGCGATCTCTTTTGGAGCTCCTCCAGCCTCGCTGACGGCCTGATCATCGGTATATCAGTTGGGCCGTTTCAGGTGTGACCACCTTCCCGATTCCACATTGTATCCTACTTACTAACTTAACACTTACGAAGTTATCCTACACCAAATAGCTGAGATAATTTAAGGTAATCCAAGTGTGGGTTCTCACAATCGGCTTAAGTCAATCCGCTTTTGCAGCGGGGGTCCGCTTTTGTGAATGTTTGTTTCTTTATCGAAAATTTGATGATAAGTAAAATTCTATAGAAAACTTTGAGAAAAAGCCATCCATCTTATTAAGAAAAAGTGAAATTGTAATAAATTTCTTGAACTGGGGTAAATGAATGATGGTGGCATTGAAGGGACACGGCTCTCGCATATAAGCATCACTACTTTTCCCCTTCACTTTTTTTTTAGTTTTTGTAAAAAAAAAAAGAAATGCTAAGTGACCCACGACAACAAGTCGTTTCTGAGACAATAAATTCTTTCTCATCCACGGCGGTAAGTACGATGCAAGGTCCGTCAAAATTAAATGAAGTCTGAAGTCAATCGATCGATCAATAATTCCCGAGAATAAATAACAAATAAGCTCTTTTTAGTTGCTTTGTGTGGCTTTGTTTTGACTCTATTCACCAACATAACCTCCTTGAGGCATAGCACAATCAGTCCAACGCCTTTTTACAGGACCGATTTATCATGAACTTGGAAGGGCAATTCACTTTCCGCAATGAGTTCATCGTTTGAGTTAAATCTTTTTGTCTGAAGCATCTTCGGTGATTACATACATGCGTGACCAAGACATCGACTTGTCAGAAGGTAACTTTGTTCCGCTGTTAGTAAATGCGGTGCTCATTTGCACAAACAATGTTCTCATGTACAAGTATGGCATGGTAAACAGGTCTTTTAACATCTTTATGATGTCCGTCAGCCGTCTCTTAACCATTCAATTATTGACAATAATTTTCACTATTCATTTAATAGCTCCTCGTGTGAGCATCCACCAGCATTTTGGGCGTCCAATGTGTTCAGCAACATTGCGGCCCCCTTTCAGAGCCAGTAAGCTATCGATAAGTTGTTGTTAGCGACGGACAAAATCTACCATAACGTGTTTGAGGTCAATACAAAATTTGGGCAATACCTTCCGAAATTTGCGCCAGTAACACAGCTATAGCTCATAATTAAGCGGTAATAAGTTAGTGATCCAAAACTGAGATGTATTTTTTTTCCGTTTTTTCGTTTTTCGTTAGCTACTACGTCCATGTGTCAGTCTTGCGAATTATTGACCGATGTGTTTCTATAGAAGATGGTGGGAGGGAAGACGACACATGTTAAATCTTCTATTTTTACACACACATTTATTTGCAGGCGTTTTCTAATAATTTCTTATGTGAGTGTGTGTGTTTGCGTGGTTTTATTTTTCATTAAAAACTATTTTTATTTTGCTTTTGTGATGCATACCGTAAAATAAGTGAAAAATATAACCATTTATGTGCACATGTGTGCGCGTGGGTGTATCTAAATCGTGGGAAATTTCATCTAAATTGACCATATGTGGTGGTGGCATCATATACACTTAAGAAATTGAACAACATTTGTTCCTTTTCCTTGTGCTTTTTTTTTGTTTTTTTTTCTATAAAGTCAAACCAAAAAAAAATGTAATTTTCATCTTTTAACTTCGTTCTCTTTCTGCTTCTTCTTCTTCTTCATATTGAACCTTTTGTCTGAACGTTTTGTTATGATTGCAAGCCGTAATTGTTGTTATTGTAGATAAATATAAAAGTGGAGATGAGTTTTGTTTTAAACCCATGCACATATGCACAAAAGCAAAGCTTTCTGATCTGGAAAAGAGACTCTCACACGCCCCCAACAGGCGACCTGATTTCATCTTATCTTGTGGCGGCGGCGGTAGTTGTTGTTACTGTTGTTTGCTATTCATCTACATTTTGTGGTTAAGTTACGGTAACCGCAGGCCATATTGTATCTATCTTCCCATGTGCGTGTGTTTGTGTATTTGTGTATAAAATAGCGTAAGGAAAGCCTTCGTTGTGCTTATTACGAAGCTAGCACAAAATATTCGCATATATATATGTAAGTACGTAGGCATGCTGTTGTTATTATCGTTGTTGTTGTTGTCGTTGTTGCTGTTGTTGCTGTGTCAGCTTGTTGGCCTTTGGTCACCTTCATTTAATTCACTCACCTACGATATTTCACAATAAGTCACAAACACGCATTTAAGGCACATATCGCGCAAGCTCACGTACCTTGATATACAAACACGAAGATAAATTGTAATGGAAAAGTCTTTCTTTTCTGAAAATCATATTAAAAAATATCTTTATCCTTGGTTCCCCTTTCATACATCTGCCGTTACTTATCTCTCTAGCATAAATATTTTTAATATTTAACTAATTGTAACTGCGATACTCTGACGGCCCTAGTCAACTTGAATATAAAATAAAGCGAAAAAAAAAAACAAAAAGGAAACCAAAGCAGTAACCTGACCATCATCATAGTTGACCTTTTGTGCTTTTGGTATCAAAAAGCGATTTTTTTCTATTTTCCATTTTCCATTTTTTTTTTATTTTTTTTATTTTTATTTTTCTTACATTTCTTATTGCCTTCGTAGTCTTTTCTTGTATTTTCACTGAGTGTGTAACCTTTTCAATATCACCTAAGTGGTACCAAACAATATCTGTTAAAACAAAACCGCCCATCGCCGCTGAAGATGCCCATTGTTGTTTTAAGTAATAGTTGAAAAAGTCAAAAAGAAAGCCTTCTGAGTTCGCTCTTCATAGCGCAGTTGACTTTATTGTACATACTGTTGCCCCACAGAGTATCGCTTTGCATTGCCTCTGCCTCCCCTTTTCTATTGGCCATCGTAATGTAAACAATACCGTAATTTTATTACTTTACTCTTAAATGTTTTGTTTTCTCTCTCTCTGACTCTCTCTCTCTCTCTCTCTCTCTCTCTCTCTC
>KK502416.1:1526576-1560851 GCA_000688735.1 Glossina austeni | reverse complement strand
TTTTTTTTTTTTTTTTATGAATTTCAATTTAAGTAAAAACCAGATGAAGAGAATAAAGTAGAAAGGAAAAGAGATTTGGGACATCGGTTTGGTTTTTACTCTATAACGGCATCTTCTGAACGAAATTTTTATCATGATATCATTTACATATCGCTGAGAGTTATTTAATTAAATACCGTTTGTTCGTATCAGGTTATACACATGATGAACACAAAAAAAAAAAGAACAAAACTTCTAGTAATTAATAGGAATAAATTTTAAAAATGAAAAAGAAGACAGAAATTCTTCACTCCTAACAGGCAAACCCGTTATTAATTAGACGAAATAATGAATGATTTGTAGAATTCGTTATTTCTAACGAATCCTTTTCACTTCGTTTCGTTATAAAGTAACGTAAAACCCGAAATTCATTCATTACAATTTAACTTGATTCCCATGATTGCAAAATAAATATTTAGCAAAGTAACAAAAACAAAAGAAAGATATAAAAGAAGCGGTAGAGGCGATGGACGCAAGAATGAACGAAACAGAATATAGCAAAACGTAGAAAGAGAAGTTTAATTCAGTATATCAGCGATGATCGTGCCATACTTATAACAGTTAAAGGTCATTGCAAGTAATATAACACAACACATACCAGCTCACGCATACAAAAACACACATAGGACGTTGCTGATGAAGAACAACCAGCGCAGAAACGAAAATAACAATAAAATCAAAAAACGGCAAAAAAAAGTAAATAAATATAAATAAATAAAAATAAAATAAATAAATAAATAATAAAGAAAAAAAAAACAAAAAAAAACATCCCATTACAACAGCCAAGAGCTAGTTGAACAAAAAGAAGCAAACAGCATACATAAACATGATCTCTATGAAAAATGTAAACGGACCCGAAAGAATGAAAAGATGAGGCATTCGAACTACACTACAATAAAAAAGCTAAGAGTTCAATTTTTTTTTTCCTCTTGATTTTCCTTCAACAAATACCTATAAACACAAAAAATAATCCAAACTACACCCACATACATTTGGAGCAGAAACATAACAAAAAACACAAAAAGAAAAATTCAAAAAACAAGAAACGGAAAACAGCGCAAAACAGGAGATAAAAAAAGGTTTTTTTTACTTTTTTATATACGAATGGGTAAAGGGAAGTTTGCCCCACTAATAAGCTCTTTAAAAGGAATAAACACTACAGAAATTTTTATTTTGCCTCTTCTTTATATGCTTTTTATCAACCAAGTTACTTGACACGCTTAAGACATGCTCTATAATCGACATATTCTATATAGTTCCGATTTGAGAATACGGGATCTGCAGTTTCAATTTAACGATGTCCACCTTTGCAAACGATTTTGCAATGCCTTACAATCTGGTTCTCCTTCTCCTCCTTGTCTCAGAGAGACTGAACAGAGCTTTCGTATCGATAATCGAAGACATGTACAATGTCGCGCTGATTGCAAGCTTGAAAGCAAAGGTCGGTCGTATTTTATTTAAATCGGAAAGATAATATAATTGACTATAACTCGCAAATAAATTGTACGATTTATCTATTAAATCTTAAACTTTGCCCTTCTGCTACCCTCTGCTCTGATTATAAGACTATTATTTATTATTGTCTTCTTATATGCGGCACATGCCTTCACATATAAAAATTGTTTAAAAATCTTAAATATATATAAAGGTATATAACACAACATACATGAGACATATATAAGTTCATACACATCATAGCCTAAGTAAATTATAGCAATATATATTTATATATGGATTATATACATATATATGTACATATATACATATGGATATACATATGGATATGTATACATATATATGGATTATATACATATATATGGATATATATACATATATATGGATATATATACATATATATGGATTGGATATGGATGGATATACATATATATATATATATATCGATTAATGGCCAACAAAGATTGTTTCCATTACCTATCTTCTTAAGATTATGTCGAGGCACTTCTTTCCTAGACCTAGTCCGTTTCAATTTTAACTTCGGACAATAAATTGCGAGTATTTAAACAGAAGAAGAGATTCAAGAGTATAGCTTTAAAAAGGAAAACTTGAATTATAAGGCGGAGCTGCTATCTACCGACTTCAAACACACACTGAGAACGGTGAGAAGAAAAGTTATTTAAAAGTGATTTCAACACATACACGAAATATCTAAATTGAAATGGTGTTTGTTAGTTTGCCTATTAAATGCACACAAAATTGCAAATTTTACTCTCGATTTAGTTAAATTGTATTTAGAAGAAGGCTATTAGAAAAGTGTTTGTCTAAATATTTGCGACAAAAAAAAAGGAATAAAATTCTTTTAATCGAAAAACATTCAGATCGATGTGCACGGTATACTTCTCCGTTGTATAATACAACCGCTATGTAGTTTTTTATCCGTTTGCTATTTTGTGTGATGCTACACTACTGCAATCTGTTTTTAAGGCCACCTTAAGGGCGTTTTTGATCGAACTTGTTTCAACTTTGGATTGTTATTGTAAAATCAAATGAATGTTATGTTTTTTTTTTTTTTTTTTGTAGTTTTTTAGTTGAATTCTTCTCTTTCTTTTTAATAAGTTGTGCTTACGTTGTTAGTGTTACACCCCCTTTGTTAAATGATCATCAAAACAATGTACAGAGTAATGATCAAACAACAGACGAATATCGAAAAAAACACCAAACCAGAACGTATACAGCAAGTGTCTCTCATTTGTGTCTGTGTAGTATTTGTGAGACGTTACATACAAATCAGTGCATTCATTACATGTTCAATAAATAAAAAATAAATAAATAAAAAATAACAAATAAAAAATACAAAATAAAAAAATGAATAAAAATAAGAAGAAAAAGAAGAAGATAAAGAAGAGTTCAAAATTTGCAATTGTTTCAAATGCTATTGAATTCGTTTTAATGTTAACAATGGTATCTTTTTTCTTTTTCTCATTTTTCTTTTCTTTTCTGTTCTTTTTTTCTTATTTTCTTTTTGCCTAACAATGGCAAACTAACGAAAATTTGTTGGGCGAGTGTTAGACGTGTTGTTTTTGAAAAACCTTCAAAATTCAGCAGCAACTTCATTTCAGTGGTAAATAGAGAGATTTTTTGGCTGCTTGAGTAGCCAAATTTTTATATAAATTTTCTGACCACTTGCCTTTTGTTCATGAAAGAATCAGCAAAAACTAAAAGAAGAAAAAATGAAAATACAAAAACAAAAAACAGCAACAACAGCAACAGCAACAAAGCAAAGAAGAAAAAAAGCCAAATAAGTAAATAGAAAAAAATGCAAAAAACAAAAATTCAAACGCAAATCAATGCAAACAATACCAGATTCGAAAACAAAAGGCGCCTCTTTAAGTTGTGTAAAGGTTCAAGAGGTTAGTGCCAGACTTAATGTAAACTTAGAAACAAAACGCTACGAGATGCAAGCCTAATGATAACTGCAGTTTATGTTAAGCATAAATCAATATTTATGATATCATCATATTATTATTGTTATCGTTGTGATTGGCATTCAATTATAATAATTGACCTTAAATATGTAAAACTTCAATCTCGCTCTCTCTCTCTCGCCGTCTCTCATTCACTCCTTTTTAACAGCCCAGTCGCATAACATAATTTTTAGAGATAATAGTTCGGTTTCAATAAATTGTGCTATTTTAATAACAGGCGGGCATTGCGCGTTAAGTGGGATGTTGTTTAGCCGTTGCTAACAATGCTGTAAGCTTTCTCAAGCACACACATAAATGGTATTTAACTGTAATGAAAATTTATTAACAACATGTAGTCACACAGGCAATGCACATAACAGTAACGATGGTGTAAAGGGCTTTCGCAAATTTCCAAAACCTTTTCTTCATTCTCAAATCTCTTACTCTAATAACAGTTTATATCGAAAGAATGTTCTAAGAAACTTCTTACACGAATCAAAGGATCAAGGGTCCAGGCCTTTGTCTCTTGTGCCAAGTTTTTACACTAGTTGTGGTACAAGGGCAGGCGAAGTTTGTGCGGACGTATGCAACGTCGAGAAAACCTTGGGACAGATTTCTTTTATTATATGAATCGAAGTATCACTTTGTAAATTGATTTAAGCTGGTCTGCCCGACTCTCCGACTCCGTGTATTTGGTTTGTTTTTTGTGTTCAGCTTACAGATCGCAATTTATAAGAGAGATTTTAATGAAATTTCCTTCATAATAACTGCAGTCGTTCTACGCTGCGCGTTGCTTTGTTGGGACAATCTCCCCCTAAGTCTTAGACTTTTAGAAAGTCTTCACTCTAAACTTAGTCTATTTAAGCAAAGACTAGTTCCCTTGAATAATCTACAAGTACATATTCGCAATGGCCTCTTATTCATAGCAGGCTTTTGTTCCTCCAACAAGCGCTGTCAACGCGTTCGGGGCTTAGTTACTTAAGTATAACTTAATTGTGAAAGTACTTGCGCACTGTAAAATACTTAAACTATATGATTGTATAAGGATTTGACTTTTATAAGCGTTTGGAGTTACGAAATAAGTAAATAAAAGAAAAAAACATGTTTTTTCTACACTGACATATTTTGGCTGAATGGATGAATAGTTCCGATGGGGCCCCATATGGAAGTTTGTTTGGAAAATATAAAAATTACAGGAGTAACTGTAGGGTGGTGTAGGATTCTTTTAATAATAGTTTTACTTGTTTCGATTTGCTATAGACATGTAGCTAATTGAGCGACTGGGGGAAGCGGTCATTACTCAGATCGATAAACTATTTAAATATATGGCTCGTTGCCCACGTTCTGAAAACATATACCGTAAGCAATGATTTTTCGAAATGTACGCAAAATGTACCCATCTTTCACCTCAGTCACCTCACCTCAGTAGTATAATAAAAGGGGTAAATATCTTAATATTTGTCATTAACTTGCATATAATGATAAGCTTCAAGATCGTTAAGTTGATAATCGCAGAATTTGAAGATCATATTATAATATTAGGACAATGGGCAAATTGTAGGCTGCGATAATGAACGATTGCAAAGGATGTGCGTCCATTTTTAATCCAATTTACTACTGATGTTAGCTGTTTTGGCTAATGTAGAGTTCGTTTTCTTGACTTCACACAAAAATCGGCAATATCTGTTCCGGGGTTAGAAATCCGAAAACAATGTTCAGCAAGGAAGCTTTTTCGAAGCGTCTTACATCATCGCCTTACGCCGTCGTAGAGGTCTACGCTATAACCTATATCCTAGATCTGTTCGAGTTTGAGCCAAACCTAATAAATTTGTGTGGCATTTAGAGGGTTTTTAAACCCAAAGAATATTTAATTGCGATTGGTGCACGTACTGTTCCCTTTAGCAGAAACTTTTTCCGACAAAGACTCAACCGATTGTTTTGTAAGCATGATTCTTTTAGCTTTTAGAAGCCTTTTAGAAGAACGTTAAATGATGGAATTATTTGCGAATGGCTGGTCCGCAAAGTAACATTAAAATGGCGTTGGTTACCTTTGTTGGTTCTCAAAATCGTGGTATGATTTTCACCGAATTTGATTTAATTTTCGTTAACACACTCTCGCATTCACGCCGTATTGACGTTCTATTCCTGGAGCAGTAGCTCGCACTCTATAAAGTAATAGTAACAATTATTTGATTTATTATTTGCTTGTAATAGATTATATCCTGGCCGTATCAAGTCTATGCCGCCTGGCCATCCTTGTATGAAGCTCAAACTAAGAATTCCCCTGCTCCCTTTAACCATTTGCTTTGCTTGTACCTCTTTCTAATTGGGAAATGTATTTTTACATGTAGGAAAATATAAAAGAATGAGAGCAACGAGTGACTTGTTCTTAGAGAGATTTTTCTAATTTGAAATCCAATCAGGATATAATATCGATACACAAACTTTCCAATAAGTTACTTCACTGAAGAGAATTGTGAAGCGAAGACAACAATCCTTCGCAATCAATTGAGTTTTTTTTTAAATATATCTTTCAGTGTATCCTTGACTACTCTTGCAACATGTGGTCGAGATTTGCCATGACTTTGCACTTGGTCTTTTTGTTCAGTTGTCTTCGGTAGACATCTGCAGCAACAGTTTCATTCCGTTTTAACATCTCATAATACATTACACCGTGCTGATCGCACTTTATGCATAGCATGTCCAAGAACATTCCACTTCGCTTTCGATGTGGATGGCTCTCCTAGACTAATCCTAGACTTTTTGCGTTTGGATCCGCTTTTCATCGTCCCTTCAACACTTCTTTCTTTGCCTGACAAGCAATGAAACTGCGATGTTGAAACGGTTCGAAATGACATTTCCAGTCAATTCGCATGCTAGACATTTTTTCTTTGCTTTGGTAAATGCGTAGAGACCGTCGATTAATCAACTACTAAGCTGTTCGAAAGTTCTTTTGAGAGTTTTGTAGGGTTTTCGTCCAATAAATCTTGCAATTCATGGTCTTTGAACTTTCTTGGTCCTTCAGGCCCTCTTCTCTTTCATTGGCATCAAACTCATCTATTTTAAATCGTTGAAACTAAGACCGGCAATTGCGATATTAGGGAGCAGCATCACTATATTCTTCTGAAAGTGCTTGATGGGCAGCAGATTTATTCAAATTTCAAACAACAAACGTAATGAATGTCCAAAATGGAATTTTGAGCTTTTCATGATTAGCGTCGACATACGCTGAATAAACCAATAATACTAAATGGGAAACCGTTATTTTAGGTGGAGGAAGGTGAAAATCATTGAATTTAGTTGTTGCGGACACTTCGAATTACTTTATCATTGTTACCAATAGAGGTCGGTGCAAACAAATCTTTAAACATACCTTTAATGGAGTACGACTTTTTCATAGAGAAAGGAATTTTAATTAAAAATGTTTCCACTAATTACAGTTAAAACAACTTCCTTGTTATTAGTGATTACTACGACTTTAGTGTGCACGGCCCTTCGGACGACAACACCGTTAATAAGATGACAATATTATTATTCTGAAGCGATTCCACTGATTTTGTTTAGCTTTTGCTTGCAAAATCTTACTGTTTGGTTTTTGTCTCTTATACTAAGCGTGATGAGCAGGGTGAACGTTATTGAAATGTTGTTATTATTAAAGTGGAAATACTGCTGTCTTTTTTTTTTTTTTTTTTTTTGCTTACAGAAATAGGTGATGACTTAAGATAGTAATGTAAGAAAAAGAAGACAAATGAATCGGATGAAGAATGCTATAAATTAAGAAGAGAATTTCAATTTTTGCAATTAACCGATTCCAAAGGTGATGAAGATGACGGGAAAAAAACAAAAAGAATTTTTAATGCCTTTCACCGTTACCCCAAAAAAAAAGCTGAAGAAAAGGGTGAACAGATATGCTTCATATACTATAATATTTAGTTGGCGTGGCCAGATATTATAACATCGGCCACACACACAGTATACGTTACAATTTTTATAGGTTTATCTGCTGTAGTTTGTGAGTAATTAGCAAAAAACCACTATTCTTTTTCCTTTTGGAAAAGAGAGCCGTTCTCAACTTACTTCATATTGACGACGTATTCTTTAACCGATTTGCCTCATTTTCAATACCAACCTGCGTGCAAGACCTTCCAATGTTTTTGCCAAATTTGAAGCGGATATGCCAAGAGGATGTTTACAGCAGACAATACACAGATGGACAGATGTTTGCGGATGTTTGCGAATACTAGACCTAAAGAACTTATCGAAACGATTATGTTGTCAAAGTATTGAACCTGAAGACACTTAACAAGAGAAAAATGCTACGATATGATGAGCTTGCTGCCTTACAGACCCTTTGTTGCGATCCATCCACTTTACTATGATACCTGTAAAGGCGAAAAAGATTGTGATATGTTTTTTTATTTTCTTTTTAGTCGTGATATTTATGTATTTCGATCGCCTTTTTCTTATAAATGAAATCGGTTCTTAGAGTATGGATTGAAATTTCCTCTTGATATTAATTCTTATAATGTGTTATGTATGAAAGCAGTATCAGCTCATCTGCAGCTATATAAATCGCTTGTTTTTTCAAAATAATTTTAAAAAGTGTTATTTTTTTAAAAAATTTTATAGGGCTAAAAAAAGCATCACTTGATCAGTCATTGATTCAAATGCCCTTAAACCTCTCGATATATGGAAAAATTGACTTATACCACAATCAAAACATGATGGCTCAGTTTTAAAGGAAAATCTTCTTTTTGTTGTTGTTGTTGTTGTTGTTGTTGTTGTTGTATTCGTACTTAAAACGTACAAATTTTTCATTGCTCTTTTCCATACATGACAAGCGGCAACTAATTTTATATTTTCGACGAGTTTGTCGCTTAAGTCTTTGGTTTACTTTCAAGCCAGCCATTTATTTATAATAATTTAAATGCATTAAATGACAATTACCGACACCTCGGTTTGGTAAGAAAACATCAAATGCTTGGTTTAACACTTCATATCCTCGTCAATAGTCAACTACGCAAGCAAGGGTGGTATCAATAAAATGTGAAATTATCCCGTGAGAATATAAAAAACGACAACAACAATAGAAAGAAAAAGAACCAAGACCCCAACAACAGCAGCAAGCGTATGATAAAAACGAAAAGATAAAAGAAAGAATATTCTAAAAACCAAATCAAGTTAAGAAATAACGGAAGACTGGCGTCCATTAGATTAAAGGAATAGGCAGACAGTATTTAGATGAGGTATATATACATATATACATATATATAGGTATGTGTGTGGTGTTGTATATAAATTTAAAATGTGTTTATGGTTGGACGTTGTATTACAACACATTATAACACAGGATTACACACACTTAACATGATAATTAACATAAGAGAATGATTGTTGGCCAGTGTACGTGCCTAACATGCATGTAACTAATTACACACACATACGAGTGTATGCGTGATGCGTAAATATATGCATGGATTTTAATGCATATATACGTAAATACATACATATATACAAACATTTGCCTATGTAAATGTTCTATGAAATTGGAAAATCAAAATACATTGCACACCAACAGAACACTTGCTGCTTCGTTGCTTGACAAGCATCATGAATTTGAAAAAAAAAAAAAAAAACTTTTAAATATTCTTAAGGATAGAAGAGGACAAAAAAGATAAAGAAAAGAAACAAACAATGTACAGGAAAGTTGGAAACGAAACAACGGCAAAACAAAAAAAAACAATTTTCATTCATGTGTTTAAGGAATTTTAATAAAATAAAATTGTACTCTACCTCGTACATATGTACGTATATACGTATATAGTATATATATATATATATATATATATATATATATATATATCGGTGTATCGGTGCTGTTTACAATTAATAAACAATTAAACTAAAGTATCGGGCGCCAGTCAGACGTCTGAATGCATTAATTTTCTTCAAAATATAACTAAAATGTGCAAAGCATACGTAACAAGATTACAAAAACTTATCCTGACCAGACATACAGACAACTGAGACGTACGGACACAATCCATCTTTGTTTTTCTTTATCCCCGCTTTTCATTTCCCTCAAGCCTGCTATAAAATTAATATGTTATATGAAGAACGTAAAGTTTCTCTCCTTTCTTGATATTTAAATGATTTAAATGTAATGCGAGTGCGTCTGAAAATTTCCTCACTAAAGTTTTTTGACCTTTCTTCACTCGACAACGACCAGCCAGCTAGTCAGCAGGAAATGTTGCCTCACAAAAGCCATACAGAGCAATGCTTTTTCTTTTTTTTTTGTGGTTTTATTGTCGCTAAAGAAAATTCCAAAGTGTTTGTTGTGGGCATAATACTGTCATTTACGTATATATATTTAAATATATATATATATATATATATATATATATATATATCCGTAAGCTTCATTCGTGTCGTTTCTTCGTAGATTATAGCATGTGTATGCGTTACATTATAAATACATATTAATTTGATTTGTGCTTTTTGTATACTTTTTGTTTTTTCAATATTTTATGCACTTGTAACGTTTAACGTTTTCTCGTCTTGTACGCTTTTTCGTGATGTTGTTGCTTATCCACATACATTAATGCGCTCCAACTCAATTAATATCATTTATATGCATACGTAAGCAAACAAACGGAGTCTATATATATAAAATATATAACTTATGTGTATATGCCCGTACATGTGCTGCTATTGATTCGTTTATTTACGTAAATATAAGTACAAGCGTGAGTATGGCATCCGTTCGATTTTTTATTATTTGTGCTTATCAATTTATATTCAATTTTAATACCTATTTGACGAAAAGAAAAAAGAAGAGAAGAAGAAGAAAAGAACATATTTACGAATTTAGTTGCTATCTTAATAAAAGTGTGTTGGGGGAACAACACGAATACAAATACGAATATGAATATTGAATATATTCAGTGCGCGCGAGATTAATTTTGATTGTATGTTAGATGCAAATCATTTCGAACACGTGCACGAAACTAAGAATAACAACATTTTGAAAAAGCACGAAAAGGATTTGTTTTGTCTAAGAAGTAAGTAAAGGAACTTTTGATCGATTGCAAAGACTCGTGCATCACAAAAGCATCATATCACTTACCTACATGGATCGTACGTAAGTCGAAATATGTTTGAAAAAATATTTTCAAATGGCGAATGGAATGTCACATATTTTATGTGTTTAGAATTTAAAAATGCATTGAGAGCATTGCAACGGAGACGTTTGCATTTGAGACGTTTACTGGGAATGCAATTGAAAAGACACTTACACTGAGTCCATAGTCCCGGTCACTTCGCTAAATTCAGCTGAAACCAAATTAAAAATCAAAACTTCATTATGCAAAAAAAAGAGAAAACAACAAGTGAGATCTATAAAAAGTTGCGTTTTCAGTGCAATCATATTGAAACCCAATAAGTTATCGATAAAGCAAAAAGGAATCAAGAAAGAAACTTATATTCTATATATTAACATATCGTGAAAGAATACAAAACACATATGAAATATATATATTATATAATATTGGGTGGGCGTGGAAACTTTGTTTTTTGTTTTTATACTTATACTGCGTAGTATGTACATGAAAATCGTAGTCGCAATATCCGTTATATTTTATGGGCAACGGGGAGATAAACCTCTTTTCCTTTGGATTTGGAAATGGAGATATTCTCACTTCACGTTATAGTGTAGGCGTGTCCTTTGACCGAATTCACCCACTTGCAATATCAATCTGCGAGCAGCACTTTCTAACGTTTTTAGCAAATTCGAAGGTGATACCGGCCGGGAGAATACTTACCACAGACGATACGTAGATGAACAGCAAGCAGAGGGACATCCTTAAATCGATTCATCTAACCAAGAATATATATATATTTTATATCGTCTCTGAAGCGTCCTTCTTTGTGTTGCAAAGGTTTGAATATGTCTTTGTAGCTCGACGAGGTTGTCTCATTAAGTTTGTGCGGGCATACGTAACACCCAAAAGGGCTTAAGATAGACACAACTTTTATTATACCGATCGATTCAGAATCGTTTTCTCCATCGATCTAAACTTGCCCGTCCGTCTGTCTGAACCGTCTAACGGCCATGTATTTTTGCGTTCAACTTAGATTTTTGAGATATTTTGATGAAATTTGCTACACTGACATGGTTTGGCTAAATGACGAACGCCTTTGAAAAATACACAAACAAATTCTATAATCTATCGCCCTTCGTTAGTTAGTTTAAAAATAAGTAAATAATTCACAAAAATTTATTCATTTACTTTCCCGTTCCTTACTGTTCTTTAGTTTTAAGAAATATGTTAGCCTTGCCCTGCATGAACTTGCGCATTGATATATTATATAAAACTGTAACAGTGATACCAGCAGAGATGTTTTTCATGACTGATATACAAAAAACCAAAGTTTGTTTTGTACGTACCTGGAAAATGTAAAAGCAAAGAATAATAAATTAATTTTATAATATTCAGAGCTCTTCTTCTACTTCCTTAACTAATATCGTATATAGTATAACATACTTAATACTTGATACTTAATATACTTATACTTAATATTTATACTTAATATATTTATATATATAATATGATATAATATAATATACTTAATATATAATGTATATATAATATATATAATTTACTTAACATGCGCAACATCGTATTAAACAAACGCAAGCTATTTAATACAATGGGAAAAAGAAACTTTGAACACTGAAAGCAGAAAGAAAAGGATCATAATTTAAAAATTAAATGGAAGATTTTAGAACTTGAAAGAGTGAAATTTATATATCTATTTATATATATATATTATTTATATTTATATATATGTTGCACTTAAGTGTAGTTTATTAAACTTATTTACTCATTTACCTATGCACATATAATACATGAAATTCAGAAATAGTGAACATTTATCTATATCAGGTAATAATGGGAAAATAATATGATTAAACTACGAAAATTATTATTTATAAAATAAATAAAAGGTAAAAAGTCTTACAACACAAAAAAAGACTATAAATAAATTAATAAATGCGAGAAAAAAACAGCCAATCAAAATATTTATCTTATAATGGAAGCGAAGAAGAAGCCCATATCCCATTTTTTTGCTAACTCCCACAAAATGTCGATGATTCCAGTGACGTTGTGGAATTGTTTCGTGGGTGAATGTAGCAGAGAGATCATATGAAAGAAAGCTGAGAGTATACTGAAACGATTTATTACTAGATCTGTATCTGGTTTAGGAAGGCGGCCTTTCACATCACGAAGCCACGAGGCCATTTCGTAGGCTTAAGTCCGGCTTTTTTTTTGATAGCTTAGAGATGTAGCTAATGCGAGCCCACAGAATTTGAATCTCGGTTGTCAAATCGAAGACCAGACCGTATCGTGTTCAAGACAAATAGACATTTTCTCGAAGCTTAAGTTTTTAATAAACCTCATGGTCCAGTGAGGAAGACTCGCGATTGCTGAGTTGGTGTTCACAAATTCGAATATTAGCACAGTAGGCCATACTTTCCATATAAGTATATATATATATATATATATATATATATAAGTATGTATATTGGGATTATATTCGTTTGTTAGTACTTTAAGGGTGAAATGATTGCAAAAACCAATAAACCGTTACTTAAGCCTTAAGTCCTTTGAGCTTTGTTGTTGCTTCGGATCGATGATCATTCCCTACACAATGTCATAGTTTAAGCCTCTAACTTCAAAAAGCAAGTGTTACTTCATTCGGGTGAATGTTCATTATAGTCAGACGAGAATCGACATGACTCTTTCTAAGGTGTTTTAGTTTTCGATTAATCGATTAATTTTAGCTTTCAATTATAGTTTTATACTGATATGCCCTATAAGCCAATTTTCGATAAACCCTTTAAAAAAATGAAAATTTTTACCTCTCTTTTAAACAATATTTCTGCACTAATATGAAAGAATAGTTGGACAGTTTCTTTTGTCTTTTTGTATTAAACTGAAAATTACGATTCTCGGGAACACAGTTAAGATGGTTTTGTAACCGAAAGCATTTTCTTGCGATCCCCATAACCAATGTGCTGGACACGGCCTTTTGGGGGTATCACGGTGGTTGCGATTTCTATCATTCCTAAACCGAATAATTGGAGGTAATGATAGACCTCAACACACCCCAGAGTGGGTTTATCGAGCCATACACAATAAACATATCTGGTTTCACCAGTGAAGTTTAAACCCTTAAAACCTTATAGTGATTGTCTAACCCTCTGGAGGGAATCGGTTACGCAAACTTAAGCCGTGTGTCATCGGGCATTATGGGGTTAAACCGTCAAGGTAGTGTAGCCACATTAAACCATCAAAGACATCTGTTCCGCTCTATTATGTTTAAAAAGGTAACATTATCTCTTAAAGAATTAATATATACACACATCACTTCAAGTAATTATGTACCAATATAATAAAGTTGTTACACCCTACACAACTTTTGGTATAGAGTAGGCGAGGATGTATGTAAGCCGCAAAAAGACTTAAGATAGGCCCGTATTTTCCTGTACCGATCGATCCAAAATCTAATCGATCCTAAATCAATTTAAGCATGTCTGTCTGCCTATCTTATATGACACAATGACATGAAATGATATTTGAATCTGATTTTCGTTTCTGCTTCACTTTAAATAGCTTGAGTTTTTCAAAGTTGCCTTAACTTAATCTTGGACGCAGATTGAATTCAACTATAACATGTGGACTTTTACTATATATGTTATAGGAAGGAAGAGTATCGTTGAAAAAGTTCCCTCTTTCGAAAAATATTATTGTCATTATCAGATAGATTAGATGATTAACTTAGCAGCTTTAATAAAGTCAACTATTTTATTAATATTAAGCTCTTCAGGTATTTTCAAGATGTCCGTAGGGTTAGCAGCTCGAAAAACGAATCTTCGAAAATTCGAAAAGTTTTGACATTTATATGTCATACGCTTGATTGCAAAAAGAAAATTTTGTGAGACAAGTGCGTCTCAGGGAATGTTAAGTGTTAAGTCACTTAATCAATACTTTTAATTCTGTATAGGAATAGGAAGCAGAAGTCCGTTTAACTGCAGTCCTGCTGTAAAAAATAATGATCCGTCAGTCTGAGAGAAAAAGAGTAAACATTTCATGTATTTGTTCGCCGATCGTAATTATTTCAATGACGAAAGCAATAAAATTGATAGAAAACTAGTGTTCATCTTCTTCTGCTGCCGTCTCGGATCGAAAATAAATGTGTACTGTTTAAGATTTAAAGCTGCGGTTATACTGTATACGAAAAATTATTATAGCTCTAATCAAGCAAATAATGAACTATTTCCATTGGTATGTAGGTTTATAATAGATATAAAGGAAAGAAGAAGAACTTCAGGCTATCGCGAATAGTTCGTAAAATTTCATAAGATAAATAAAAAAATTTTCTCAAACACTACAGAACAGATTGAAGAACGCTTGATCATTTCTTATGACCAATAATTTTGAGAAATCTATGCAAACCGAAAAAGTTTGTTATGGAGAAATTTTATTTATATAGTTATACAGCTAGCTATTAATTAATTAATTTCATTTTTTACACTTTTTTTTTTTTTTCTTTATTTATGAAGCATAAGATTTAAAATATTAATGTTCATTGTTTAATTGAGTAATTAAATGCTTTAGAAATTTTAATTACTTTAGAGTAAATAGAAAAGTAGTAAAAAGATTTAAATCTGGGCACGGCCAACTATTATGTACCCTGCATTTATTTGTGCTTTTAATATAATTCCTGCTTTAATTTTCGTTGAGATATAATAAAAATATCTATTTTCATAAGAGATTCTATGTGGGATGGGAGCTGAACATGCCCACTTACGTGATCCAAATTCAGCAAAAAAAAATCCTCTTGTCGAAGATTTGACTATCCGTTACCTTTACCTATATTCATAATAAAATATTAAAACTTAGACATTGCTGCCATACAACAGGTTAGCTCTTTTTGAAGAAAATTCTTATATGGAGAAGGTAGGGACGTACGAAGTTCAAAATTAGCACAGTTCATTTTAATGTCAAATTACTATTGTGTGGCAATTTTCATTGAAAAATATTTCAAATTCAACTTTGTGACCATATCCGTCAGTGGTCAGTGGACTCAATTCACTTTCATTAGGGAAAAACATGTCGACATTGCGACCTATAGATCGCACACGTAGAAATATTGGGCGCACATTAAACACACAGACAGACCGACAGCCAAGTCAAATCGGTTGAGAAAATAAAATAGAGGTCCATCTTAAATTCTTTTGAGTCTTGCACAAATTCCTTTTCATTCCTGGCTACAATTTACATTCAGCTGAGTTAGACAATACGTTGTTAACATTAAGGGCTTAAATTAAGGCCTTATTAGTTCACATCAAAGTTCAAAGTAAACAGTGTCAGTTTTAAAGTAAACAATTTTCTACAACATTTCAAAGCTTAGAGTAGAAAACACGCGACCCTTAAGTCTACTAACTAACTACGGCATTATAGGGAACCATTTCAATCATAAGCAAGCAGCAAAGTCAAAGCAAACAGCATACAATATTTTGGGCTTACAATGAAAACGAACGAATTGAAAACGAACGTAAGCTTGAGTAACCGATTCGAACCCGCGACTACCAACTTGGCAGTCACGAGTCTTATTTTATGCGGCAGCTATGCGATCGATCCGAACTTAATCTATCTTATATCACAAAACGTGTACGCTATAAAGACTCGTGGTAAACTTTGCATCGTCTTCTACCGTACGACGTCAGCCGTTTCGTTATCGCGACCTTGTAAAGACGTCTTCTTGCACGTGTAAGCAATATCAAGTATGGACAAAACTTTGCTTGCCCTGTACCTGCAGTCTCAGGTGACCCAATTTGACGCCGCCAATTCAAAAGTATGCGGCGAGCTTCTTATATTACTCCTCTCTACGATTGTCTGTCAAATGCTTATCTAGCATCAAATGTGTCAACTGAAGCAGAATTGTGCCGAATTCTTGCAAAATTGTATTTTCTTCCAAAAATATTTCATTCGTAAACGGAGTTACAATGCAATTTAAAAAAAGAACCTTCTAAATGAGAAATAACTGCGTCATGTCTTATATAGAGATCTCTTTCTCTTGTCAATAAACAGCATATAGTACATAATAAGTTGTAAAGTGATTTCAATAGCTTTATAGAGACTGCGAAGTAAAAGATGGTCATAGGTTAAGCAAAAAAAAAAAAAAAAAAAAAAAAAAAAAAAAAAAAAAAAAAAAAAAAAAGAAAAACACAACCGCTTTAAGCTTTATTATTATGACGACGAACGCTTCGTGGGTTAAAATAATTAATGAACAGTTAAATTTATTTTATTCATTTGGCATAAACTTTAAGCAGATTACAGAGCTTAATTAACGTCAATTGATTTTCAATTTGAACTGCACAACTTAAAGCACCTCTCCATCCACCTCTTCCTCGCCCTCATCCAACATTTTTTACTGCAACTGCCAAGAATGCAAAGGAAATATCAAAAACTAAAAAAAAACTAAAAAACCGAAAATTACTCGAATTGCGGAGAAAATGCTTTTAAATCAATACTCATGAATCTCAAATCTTCACCTGTGCACGATGTAAGACAAGAAAAGAAATGGTGCTTTAAGCGGGAATTCGCGTACCTACTACTTGAACTTACTTAGTTTCCTTTATTAAATTGTTTGCGGACTGTCCTTACTTTTATATAATAAACCTTTCTAACGAAAGCCCGAAAAGAAACAAACTTATCCCGTCTGTTTGCATTTTGTTAATAGCCTTCCTCAAGATATCCCTCCGGCAAGTGATTGTCGCAAACATGATAACAAAATTATTATACTTTCAATTTGTCGCGTTGGACATAATAATTGTGACGATGCAATAGACGGCGCATACACAAATGTCATAGTTAGGCCTAAAAGTATATATAAAAAAAGCAAGAGGAAAAACATTTTGAGTCGTTAGCATAAAATTAACTAATTTACAATTACATGCAGGCAACAAATTGAAATGCATTCCGAAAAGAAAATGAAAAAATAAAATTTTTATTTCAGAAACTCTCCTATTTCTTGCTTTTCACGACAACTTGGCATTTTCAGATGGCGACTATTCAGAACCGCTACATTGAGTTATTACCGGTATTTAGTTGTTTTTGTTGTCGTTAAGCACATTTACATTTTATTTTAGACTGGATTTGGTTATAACTAATGATTTTCGTTTTTTTTTTTTTTTTTAATTTGCCCAATCAACTTTATAATCAGTTGACTCTTCTTATTAATTAGTTCGACGATTCTTCGAGAGTCCATTATAATGTCTGTGACACATTAAAGAGACCCTTTCAAATAATGCATAAATGCTTGCTTTGGATAAAATTCCATCCGCTTGCAAATGCGTCATTCTACCATCATTTACCTGACCATCCATCCGTCCATCCGTCCAACAAGTTTTGAGTTGACTCAAATAAAGAGCTAATAACTTTTGGTTTAACAACGTTGTCAGCGAACGGCTGCAAATTATTTTTGACATTGGACGTAATTCATCATCATCAACGGCAAGAGAAAACATTGCTGCTCATATTAAGATAAATATTGATATGAAATTTGGCTCAAAAAATTAGCTATTTGAAAAGAATTGCTGGGATCAATCGAGAAGCGAGCATAAAAGTGTTTTCAATTGAGTAATTGGCACGCCCACATTTGGAAAAGAACAAAATTTGCATTTGCAATCTATTTTCATTTGAAATGATGAGCATTAGAGATTCGCCCTTAAGCGTATACAACTTTTCTACTTGCTTTTCCTTCCTCTTGTTTTATTTCCTTTATTTTTATATTCCCCTTTAGAGAGAGATGGAGAAAGAGGAAAAAAAACATTATGCGCCAATTTTATGTGCAATTAATTAGTTAATGTTTTAGCATTATTTGGCATTTTGTTTTTATTTTGGGTATTTAAGTTTTATATACGTCTACACTGCTATCATGATTATCAGCAAATGCCATATCAACATCAGCACCATCATCATCATCATCATCATCATCATCATTATCATCATCATCATCATCGTAATCATTATCATGGCCGTCATATCCACCGTCATCGTCATCACCGTCATCATCGTCATAGAGAAACCTATAATTCTTCTTAATTTATTGTTACTGTTTTATATATGCTTATAAACATAAGTGTAATTTGTGTGAGCTTTTTTTTTTTATTTTTCTTATTTGCTTAATTACCCAACTTGCAGACATCTTGTTAAATACCGAAAGATAGTCGAATGCTATGGCATTTAAATGTTGTGTATATTTTTTTTCAATTTCCCCACACACGACAAAACCCCGACGACTATTTTACTGCTTTTACTAAATGTGTAGCAATTAAGTTTTCTATTATAATATAATATAACTTCTTATATATGTATGTCTATGCATTTGCTTTTTATAGCAATTCATTTTGTACGATTTACACGATTTGAGACGACGTCACTTCTTTCATTATTTCGAAAAAAAGAGAAAAATAAATAAATAAATAAATAAAACGAAAACAAAAAACCTTAATTTTAAAAAATCGAAACTATCTCATTGTTTCTTCGCTAAGGATGCTCTAAATATATAATATTACTATATAACTAACGACTTGATCAGAAGTGAATTGAATGGCGAATTGCTTAGCATTCTTTTCTTTACATATCCCTCGTAGATGATAGCAATTTGTTTACAACAAATCTGTATACGATTGATATCAATCGCCTTTTCGCTAATCGCTAAAGATCGTCGATTACCCACTGTTTGCCACAAATGATGTACGAATCAACTCATTCGCCAAATCTCATACCAAAAAAATTATTTGGCGAACGATTACAATTGACTAGAAGGGGTGAAACCCCGCAGTGCCGCAATGGAGGATAGATGTAACTTTTTTCCGTTTTCTAAGATAATCCCTGTTTATATAGCGTCTGTGGATACCGGGCAGAATTAAATGTTTTTGCACTACTTTAAAATCCAAATTGACAACCATTATGTTCGCGCTCAAGATCCCTAGATCTCTGGATGCAACATTATTTCCAATTAAAAATGACACGATTTTTCATATCCATTCTAAGGGATATAACGCTCTTGCCAAAGGCTTCCAAGCTGCTAACCCATTAACAAATGATCCACCATGAAAAGGGGATATAAATTATTCAGGTATCAGCTAACACCGAAGCAGATAGGTTCCGCTGATCACACTCACACACACACACAAAACTTTTGCTTAATGTCAGAAACTACTACGTATATTGTATCTTCGCGTGCGTTCTACTTTTAGGATTAGGTAATAGGAATGTATGTTAGATCAGCGCCAAATAAATTCCACAATAACTGAAACCAAAAAGCAAAAGCAATAGTCATTGTTAAGGGGAAAAACTCATCCAATTGCAATGCCATTGTGAATGCAAAGCTCACCCTTGTCCGTCAAGCAACGATGACACTCGCGTCCCTTGAAGCAGAGATGATCTTTCGATTTTCAATTTTACAAATGTTTTACTCTACCGATTTTACGCGCAATCGTTATTTAATTGAAAGACAGAAACTTTTCATTGACAGTTTTTGCTTATTTATCGAAAATTTTGACAAATAAACAGGCGATTATTCATCTTAGGTCGAGTTTGAAACACTCACCATTTCATGTTAATACAGGATGTGTGTAGAGCTTTTTTTGATTTGCGGCTATGCTATGTTGGTGATTACGGCCGATTTGCATTTGGTAAGTAAGTTTGTCCTATCTCGAATGTTCTGCAGGTTGAGATTCTAGGTGGATTATACAGGACATGTATTGGATTTGTAACATATAGAAATATTTATCGGCGAATAACAGATCGTCTGTTCGCTAAATTTATGATCACGAGTTCAAAGCTGAAAGAAACTAAAAATTCCTATGACTTCGCTCACATTAAGTTAAGAAACCAATGAGCCTTCCCTGCGTGGATTTGAAATTCTCTTATTAAGATAAGACATTCCTATCACAGCTCAGAAGTCAGTCGGGGTAAGAGTTTGTCGACTATTAGCAATAAACCAGCTATCTTCATATTCTTTTTATTTGCGATTACTTGCGATTACAGATTGCTACCGAATTGGACTCGTATGGATTTCGGATTTGATATACATCCGATAAGTAAAATGTAAAGTATAATATGCCGATCGCCATATTTATGATCAATCTTTCAAGCGAATATCGTACAGAGGAAGAATTTTCGATTAATGAAATGAATAAAAAAGTCGCCTTAATAGAGGATTCAAAGAGTGGGCACAATTTTTCCATGGCTGCATTTTCATGTCCTACTAAGGTGCAAGAGTGCTTCAGCGCCATGCTCAGGAGCATATTCTAACCTTGTGACCGATAACTATTCAAAAGAGAAAATCAGATTTTTTCTTGTTGTAAAAATTTCAATATAACTCCAAAGACATAGTCTCAGAATACAGCTGTTAGTCACGATTTCGATTCACGAACATGGTAAAATTCGGTAGCAAAATACTAATGATCTAAAATTTAAATGATTCTCTTTTACTAGTTCTGTAGCTAATATACTTTTATTATTATTGGGATGAATGGAATTATTTTTGCATGAATTGCGTTTCAGATTTAAATTTGACTTTAATATCGGCGAGATCTGAAAGATCGTTCGGTATTTAAGGCTATGTCACCTTGGGTTCGCTTTGAGCACTTCTCGTGTCGAGAATTTAGGAGTCGAGCTTCCGATACTTATAAGAAGAGTTTATTGGTACTATCAGACAACATTATGAAAACATTTACCCACTATTTTGATTACTTGGCCTTTAAAGGTTGAGATGATTTTTGGTTTCGGGCAAATGATGTAATATCTTCGAGTATTCGTCTATATATATTTGATATATTGATTGATGCATAAAGGGTGCCTCAGAGAACAAAGCCATACTTTTGTTATTGTAATTTTTTTATTCAATTATAATGTATATGGGATAGGGTTATGTGTACGTCGCATAAGTGGGCTCCACAGTTTTCTTTGATGCAGCGTTGAATATCCTCCTTCAATGCACGCGTGGTTGTGAACTTGTCGGCCTAGACCTTTACTTCAGATAACGCTATGAAAGGAAACCCAATGGTGTTACGTCAGATGATCTAGTAAAATAAATATTCCCACCATATTTTGTATGAAATTGGCGAACTGTGGACGCTAAACTAAAAGATTGATCTTCAAAATCATATTAAAAAAAAAAATGTGAAAAAAAATTGGAGAAAAAATCGCCAGTACCATCGTCCACATTATTCTCATGTTAATCCTAATCTCATTTCAACTCAACATCTCTTCAATGTCGAAAAAATTAAAGTAAAAACGTTTGCAAGAACTCGTCTTGATCATACTATTGGTCACCATCCCGATGGATTTTTCTTTCAATTCGCAATTGCGGACAAGATCTTAAGATTAAAGATGTACTTTGTGAATGCTAAAGCCTTTTCACTGAAGACACTATTGAAGACTAGTATTCGAAGTGCCTCATCCTATATGTGTGCATCTTGAAAGTATCTACAGAACTTAATGTCAATAATTTCCTTAAAGCGACCGGACTAACCACCTAATCCATCCCTTAAAAAAAAAAAACCGATAGTCTTACTTGCTCAGGTTTATCCGGCTTTTAGTCGTAGAATTTACTTCTCCATGGCGTGAAAATGTGGAAACGATGCTGCAATTCATAGGAAAGACCAAAAAAAAAAAAAAAACAAAAAGAAAGTCTAACCAGTCGTCGATACAGTCGTTGCTACAGCCGTACTTAACAAAAAAATTGACTTGACCGACTGCCTAAACGCTCTTTTTGCGCGTTTTTGTCGTTGTTTTGTTTTTCCCGTTAAGAAATATTTCGAGATAATCAAAATACTCGTTAACTAGGCTAATGATAATTATTAATTACCTTTGCTTGTAAGAGATTAAAAATTGATCTTTTCTCACTACCAGTGTCTTAAACGACCACTTAGAAAACCAATAAGTAATAAACACGCACAAGAAAAAAAAAAAAAGAAAGAGAAGCAGCAAACGACTTATACACAATAGAAAACCAGTCATAATCTTAGGATATATCGATAAGAAAGTATTAACCGCAACCTAAATGATTTTGTTTTGGTCAAATGTGTGAAAACTTGTGTAATAACGGAATTTACTAAATCAGGGATCTGCTACACTTGGCAAAATTGCTGCATAGAAAGGCAAATACCGTTGCTTCTGTCTTCACATAAAAGTGAATTTATTTATTTGCATTTTCGCTGGCAATGATGAAAAGCACATAAGAGGCTTAGCGGCAAACGTTTCGTTTTATTTAAAGTATTATTTTCACAAAATTGTTTTCAGTGTTGCGTACACGATGCAGTAACGCAGAGGAGAGTAGAGCAGAGGTTCGACTACGAGATAATCTCGTATTAAAATTGAGATTATTTTCAAAGATATATACATCAAAGCTATTCTCTGATTAAATGAAATAATCGATAAACCACGAAACAATTTCAATCTCTTGCATATGCATTCGGTTTAGGTCATTAGTTTAACACTGGAGATAACGTATAGCACAAATTTCATACTTCCGTGCAAATACGGGTGGGGTTTTACGTTTTTAAGTAAATCTTAAACAGATGACGTTCACTAAATCACGATCGTGGTTTTTCATGCTATTGTTGAGTTTGAAATTAGAAACATTCGTCTGTGTACTGTGTACTGTCATGGGAAATTTTCGTAAATTGATTGTAATTAAAAGGCGATATCTTAAAGGAAGCATTGCGGAAATATATGTGAAGAAGGCAATCTAAGGAATGAATGTAAAGAAAATAATTTATTCATATTTTTAATAATTTTTTCTAATATATATATACGTATATGTATATATATATATATATATATATATATATATATATTGTAAATTATTATTTATGTGGTCACGGTTATCATATATTTTCATTTTCATATTTTCTGCTTGTTTTTTGTTTTTTGTTTTTATCTATTATCTGTGCCATGTGCAAATATTATCTAGAAGGGTGGTTCGAGGAAACGAATTTCAATTTCTTCAAGCATATAAAAAAGTTAAGAATTTGATGCATAATTTTTCAATAATTCATAATTTGTATAAAATTTTTAATTATGTTAAGCAATTTCAAAGCAGATACTAGTCAAGCAGAATCACAGAATAAACGCACAACTAAAGTGGGTGGTAATATAAAGCAGTAATGCGTCCTCACCACGTTTGACAATCAGAAGGAAGAAGAAAGAAATGAAAATAAATCACACACTGTTAACGGCTCTCTATAAACCTCTTTCAAGATCATATTTATTAGAGCTGCCGAGCTAGTCGAGAAAGAAAGGTTTATGGTTCACTATCTATAACTTGTCAATGCGTTTTTTTTTTTTTATTTTAAAGCCCAAGAGAAGATCGGAAGAGTTTTCTCTTTTCTGTAGAAATAGGACATTTTCTTCTCCCTCAATCCGCTCTCTGTCGTGGCGGCCATTAAACTTATCCAAATTATGATGACACCACGAAATGATAGAGGGCTGGTATACAGGTGGGTGCGTGCTTTATGGTGACGTCCTCGGCAAAAATAGTGTGCTTGTATAGTTTGGCCTTCCAAGATACGCGAAAGGCAATGGTAAGCATGACTGCGCCTGCGTACATTAAGATAACACCCAAATCTATGTTCTATCGCGTAAATGTAAAAGACGACGAGGCGTGAAATTGTGGGTTCACAGGAGTTGGATGCTTAAGGTATTATTTATTAGCAGTAGATAGCCAATATTATAAAAGAAAACCTAAAGGCCTCCGCCTAACGTTCATCTGCTGGAAAAAGATCACACATTTGTATTTGTATTATATCCTACACACGTCGTGGTGTATATTATATTAAGTTTGTGTAGATGTACGAGGAATATCTAAAAGGATTTAAGACTACCCAACCTCTTACTATACCAACCGATTTAAAATGATTATCTGAATCCATTTACATTTATTTTTCCGTCTGTCCCTGTGTCCGCCTATGTACATTTAGTGTTCCGTAAATCGATCGCAATTTCGCATATGACGGTTAAAGGAATGACTGTCCAACCTTCTTTCGATCTTTAGCAACGATATCCAGTGTTGCTCACGTTATTGCCATTGCGATGGCTTTCAGGAGCGGTAAATAACGTCCATGTATCATTAGCTGATAAGGGATGTAAGTTTGAAATTTCTTAACATCTGACCGACACTAAGGTCGCTTTCATTTGAAGAATCTTATCGCGATGTCGATAAGCGCAATAATTCAACATTTTTTCCAACTTTGTCAGCAACTTAAGTTTTTGATTAGGCGAAAGTCGCCTTTAATAACTAAATAAATACTAATGTATATAAAGTGCGTAATGGATGAGTCTGCCTGAGCCAGAGAGATAAACAATGGACTATTTTGTATTTTTTTCATTTAAATTTCTCATTTTTTTATGATTTTACAGTTTTATTTTTTCCATTTAAAGTTCTCATTGCTTTCGGTTCGCCTCATTTTGTTTCTTAAAGGTAAGTGTTTTTAAGCGATCCATAGACTGATTATAAAAATTTTTACGTCCCATTAACTAAACTAAATGCAGGAATTGTTTTGATGAAGCATCACACCGTCATAGTATCATATAAGTGCTCTCACTCTCTTTCTCTCTCTCGCTCTATCGTTATATTATATAAGCGTTTCCTAATATTTTCCATGTTTTCGGGGAGATCCTCCTTTGTAGAAAAACTCATGAACCCTTTTCAAAAATGCGTTCTGCTTTCTAGTAGGGATTCAAATTTTTTGTCATTGAAATTATTTTGTAGAAAGCGAGACCTATAGAAACTCTAAAGCTAAGATCGGAGGTATATATAGAGATATATATAGATATAGATATAGAAACTCTAAAGCTATGATCAGAGATATATATTATAATCGCTGGAGGATTTCCCGCCTTAATGGCTTAATTGTTAAACAATATCTGACATTGTTTTAAAGAAAGATGAATCCTTGACGATTGACTTGTATGCAATGTTTCAACTTTTCAATATTTTGCAATGAGGCCAACACATACTCACGGCATAATTTAATATCATTGCATTGCATCGGTCGTGATTGCATCATCTTCGCAGATAATAATTGCACCTTACTCTGCGAGTACGAGTTTAATGTGAAACCTTAAGGCTCTTTTCTTGAGAACTTTGTTGTAAGAAGCAAACTTTGCGATAAAGAAGGAAAACTTTTTCTCATAATTCAGAAGAATATAAAACCAAACCGATACTTGAGAGTTGCAACTTAAACGATAATAATAATGATAAATAATATATTTGTGGATTAAGATTACATTTGAATCTCGTTTAAGACCGGAAAATTGATATGCGTTTACAAACTCATACCATTTTTAATCAATGAATCAATAGAAATGGTTTTAACTCCGAAATACAAAAGTTTTAGTTGAGCAAGAACATGGCCTTGGAATCGTATTCAAGTTTTTTGTAACTCTTCTGCAGAATTTTTTAATTTCTTATTTTTAGATGAGTATCAAGTCACAACCCTTTCAATTGCCTGAGAAACATCGGATATCGGATCTTGCGTTTATCGATGGAAATAGATGTTCAATTTCGAGAATACTGTTTATCTCTAAATATGCGATAGGTGAAAGGCAATCAATCAATCGACTTTTTTTCGATTTTCCCGGTGTGTGGTTTTCTTCGTTTCATTAAATAAATTTGTAGGGCTTCGCTTTCCTTTTTTCTCACATTTTTATTTTCGTTTTTTCGCCTAAAAAATGTAATGCCATGAAGAGTTACTCATACACAATATAACAGTGTGCGCTGATTCTATTCCTTCTACCAAAAACTAAAAGGTTAGCAATAATGATTATCCTATCCCAGCTAAGATTAGGTAATAAATTTCGGGTTTAGGTAGAAGCAAAAATTTTTGCAGTCTCAGCAGCAATTGCAGCTCGTAAAAAGAGAAGAAAATCGAAAAGTGTAGCAATTCAAACACACAAGCAAAACGTTAAAAAAGAAAATTACACAAATTTTCATACAGACGTGAACTGTCACGCAAGAGAAGAAAAAAAACAACAATTTGAGCCTTGACTCTGCAACCCGAATATGTCAGCTAATGCAGCCAGAATTGCAATCAGCAATAAAGGTAAAGAGTATCTTCATCTAATTCAATTTATAACGAAAGTCAGCGTTTTTTCGCGGCCAGAGTACGGTTGTATAATAATATTCAATGGAAGAAAGGTTAATTTTTACATATTTTGAAAAGAAAAAAAAAAACGATTCGCCAGAAATCGTAAATATTTTGTGAAGTTGGACGTTTTCGTTCTTCTCGCTCTCATAATTATTTGCAAAAAATTTATGTCTCACTGACCTTGCTATTAAAAAGAAAATTACGTGAATTTTTTACGCATTATTTTGAAGAAAGCAAAAACAACAAAAATTTGAATGTCCTAAAAAAATATTACGTTCAAAACCGTAGTAGTGCCCGGTTTTTTACTGCTATTATATTTTTCATTTTACAACTGCGGCAAGAAGTCAACTCTTATTTTTTGTTTCATTCGCATTTATATACCATATCCTCTTTTAAGGGAATTACTGATAAAAAGAAAAAAAAAAAAAATTTAAGGGATAAAAGCAAAAAACCATAAAAGAAAAAAGAGAATTCTAAAAATATACGCAGCTATTGTGCTGTGCATATAATGGTTTCGGAGACCTTCTGCTCCGATGCTCTGATTTTCCATTTTGTAAAGCTAGCACCCAACTCGTTATGAAGTTAGCTGTAAACGTCTTAAGCTTTGAGCACGTTTCTTTTATAGCTTTTATGGTCTGATGGTGCTCGTACATAATTGGGAAATACTTTCCATACGACTTTCTTCATATGGAGTCGAGTGTCTCTAAAGCATAGCTCTGATATGAATGATGATTACATTTAATTGAAGATTTGGTGCTTTACGTCGGAGCATCAATTGCGATGACAATAATTCGAAATGACGATTATATGATATACGGTTCGGTCCTTTCATTCAATGTTCTTCGTGTTTAAAAAGCTATAAAAAATCACACCTTTATCCCTACGAGCACTGCATCACTTATGTTACTGGGTTTAGCAAGTTTGTTAGGATGTACGTCACACTCAAAAGCACTTTTCATAATCGCTTTCTGTATCGACCTAAGCTTGCCTCTCCGTCTCTCTGTCTTATCTTTGTTATTGATCCTACAGGCCGCGCTTTTTGAGATACTTCGATGAAATTTGATGCGTCGACGCGTTTTTTGTCGCAAGGAAAAACGCTATTGAAAGCGATTCAGATTGCGGCACTTTTTTAAGCACTTCTGTTAACTGCATTAGGCGAAGTGATGCAGGCTACTCAACGGTCAGCCATGACTGACAATAATATTTTTACTTAACGACAGATCCACCTTAAACGTCAAAAGGCTCAATATTTTCTTGGCACACTTGTATCTACAGGCAATCGTTAATCGTAATGTTGATGTATATCATATCGAACATCATATCATTGCTTAGTCGCGGATATAATATTTTTCGATATGAAAGGAGATCAGATGGTAGCAATTCAGAACTGGATGATAAACGTACGAGAATTCAGAATTGCAGACTTGCAAATGATTTAAGCATATTCTTCGATCCTCTTTCATATGACGAGCGGTCGAAAAGAAAGTCCAGCTCAGTTGTTTCATGAAAAGAACGTAGGACATCGAAAAATGTTCATACGTGCGGAAAAGACTGGGAAAATTAAAGTAAAAACGTGACGTGCAACGTTGCTTGAGAAAGGAAACGGAACGTCGAAACAGTGTTCATTAAATTCGAAAGCCTTACCTTAACTACGGAACTATGTACGTTCACGAATCCCGATATATATTATATATACACTTGCAATGATAAACAAGAAAAGATATATACATCGTTGCAAGTCGACAATGGAACGAATTACACTACCGCGACGCTTGGACGGTGGAGGCACCTCGAACAAAAAAAAGCAACGAATGAAGCGAGGAATCGTGATGGAACATACCATAAATACTTTTATTAAATAGATAATAAAATCCTACAGATGTGTCAAATAATGAACATGTAAACGTAAAGGTTGCGAAAGAAAGCGAGGAAAACCTAACGAAGGGCTAAATGGGTCGCCCGGTAGCGAATATCCCCTTAGGAGTAATCAACATTTTATTGCTAAAAAATACCTTGTTTTGCGAACAAAAAATAAAGAAAACGTAATTCGGAATGCTATCTGGCAATGCCACTAAGGAATCACCTCAGTTGTAGAGATGGAAGCAGGAACAGTGGCGGAAGTCCTATTAGATCGAATATATAATTGCTTAAACTTAAAGTTGCGCATCGCGCTATCTACATAAGACAGCCTAACCCAGCGGATATATCTTCTTATATAGAATCATTTAAAGCGATCAAAAAGTATGGACCAATAGATCAGGTTAGGATGTGGAGGCTTAACAAAATTAAATCACAACAACAGGCAATGAAAGAAAAAACTGCCACAAAGGACTAGAAGAAGAAGAGGGTCAGATGTAACGCTAAGCAGAATAATGAAAGAATCTGTCGTGCTACGAATACGAACAATAATACTTTCTCGATCCTTTAGGCGATCGCTGCAGGCGAACACTAAAGTCGATAAAGAAATATATAAATCCTTTATATATATGATAAAGAATTAATTTCGATTAATGGCAATCAGTAAGTAAGTTGATGAGGCAATCATGTGCTTCATTTTGAAGTGTATACGGCACGTACGTACGAAATAGTAAAGATTACCGTCATGGCGAACGGTGTTGCACTGAATTTAGAAACTTTAGATTATTAGTGATTTATGCGGATGTTGTGAATTTTGTTTTTATAAATTTTTTACATAATTTGTTTTTTCGTTATGCACTGTTATGATCTTAGTCATTTAACAAATTTTTTAATTCAATGAAATCCTCTTGCTTACAAAGAAATAAATAAATAAATAAATAAATAAATAAATGAAAAACTATTCAAAATTAGATGAGAAAAAGTATGTGTGAAAAGATGACTTCACATACTTGCGGATCAGGTTATTTTTCTATTTTTTCTAATTTTTATTAATTTTTTATTTTCTTCTCTATTTCGCTATATAGAATGAAAAAATTAAATAACAAGTTTTAGTGATGTTTAAATAAATATAAATCATTTTTCTGTGAAACGAAAGCGTAAATTAACATAAGTAAATAAAACTGTAACTGTGAAAGGAGAGCGTGTATTGAGAAAACAGTAACGCCCCCTAAAGTATGAAGTAAAAAAGAAAAAAAAAGCTAAAAACTTAGTACTATACAAACAACAAATTTAATAAATTATAACATACAGCAGTATGAAGGAAAAAAAAAGCGAGCTGTTAAATAGTACGATCACTTTTATTTACTGTTAGTTAATAGAAAGCAATGAGTATTTCTTGAAAGAAATTCCATTAACAGCCAATAATAGTAAGAGTCAGAAAAGTGTTAACAGCTGCAGCAAGCAGTACCGGCCTGCATTCTGTTATCGTATCAGCGTTAAAACTCTTTTAATGTTAACTCAATCTTAGCAGCGAGATGTCAAATTTGTGATTTTTAAAAGAAAAGAGATTTCAGACGAAATTGTGAAGAGATGAAAAGTGAAAGAGAGAGAAAATGAGCGACTGCGAAGAATAGAGAGTGTATGGCAAGGAGATCGTTGCGCTAATACCGACAAATGAAAAGGTAGTATTGTAAATACCTGTTCGTTGGAAAGGGAAAGCTGCCTATACAATGGTGTGCGTGTGAAGTGATGAAGTCTTTGAGCGGGGTTTCAATAGGGTTAACATAAATGTGTGAGGTGTTATAGATTTTTTGGGGTTTAAACTCTTATATGTGCTCGCTGGTATATAATGTTAAGTTAGAACGTTGTCTGCGTTTATACATCACTGGACATGAATAAGAGAACAGTCGTCTGGGAAAAGTAGTGCAATTTAAGTTAGATCTGTTTACACATCTATAAATAAATTAACGTCTTTCTAAATGGAAAAAACTTTTGCTATAATAATAATAATAATATGAACACAAAAAGCATAATTTAAGTGATCTATAAAAAATTATTTCAAGAAAAACTTACTTAAAACGTTCAAGTGGATTTTCATTAGTTAATTAAAAAAATAAATAAATAAACAAGTAAATAAATTTTAAATCTCAAATTCAAACTTAAAAAGCGAAATACATATATAAAATAAACACAAAAATAAAAAAACGAAAAAAACAAACCCAAAAACTGGAGTATTCGCTTTTGGAAAGCATCTTCATTTTAAAAAAGTAAGTTTTTGAAAAAAAATGCACAAATTTTTAATAATTAAAAGAAAAACAAAAAAAAAAAAAATGCAATGGTTATTAACCTTGTTTCACAACAACCGTCGGTTACAAAAAGAAAATTTCCAAAAAAAACGTTCTGCAAACGTTGTTTTTTCGACGAATATTTGCATTGTTTTTTTTTTTTTCTTTGACTAAACGGTTTGCAAAAAAAAAAGAATATTCCTTTAATAGCCTGTGAAAAATCCTTAACCTTGATTGTTTATGAGTTTATTAAGGGTTGCATCATTTTTGTTGAACAAAAAGGTTCTCTGCTTTTTTAGTTTCATGCGCTAAACAACGCGCTAAAAGTCATAAAGTCATTTTTTTGCCGCTGTTTGTCGCTTTTCGTTTTTTTCATAATTTCCAAATTTCTGCATTTCTACATTTATTGCTAGTCAAGCTGTACAAAAAAATCATTTAGCTCCGTTTAGTAATTATTTAGCGTTTACACGGTAAAGATCACCTCGTGATAATATCATCGGCGTTTTGGTGCCGGGCGAGAATTAGCTTCACGTTGAGCGTTAAAGACAAGTTAAAAATACAAACTAAGCAGAATTGAGCTGAGGCCACGATATCATTATTTTTCCCTTATTCAGCTTTAATACATCCATTGGGTCGAGTGATCATAGCAACTTTATTCCACTAGGCTTGCGGATCATTATTATTTGATCGATGCACGGTATAAGCATGAGCTCCTATGATCATGAGCCTAGGAATAGAAGCAATTTAGGTACGGTCTTGAATACACTTATCTCACTTGCATATGCTTTTAATGCGTTCAATAACATAGACTTTGTTTCCATAAAAGCAGCGGTTTGAAGGTGTGCATTCAATGACTCGTCTTCTTTGCCTTTTGGGTTTTTAAGCTCAAGTGCGTTGAAGTGAATTTTATTTTAAGGAAGAATCAGATTCAGTTAGTAGAAAATGAAAATAATATTATATTGCGTAAGACATCTGCTTATCAGTATATCCGTCGATTTGTGGAAAATGTTCAGAGTCCGAAGCCAGCGATGCTTAATATTAGTCGCTTAAATTCATTCGAATTTACTTAACTATACATATATACATATATCGGCCTGAGGGGCCGAGTAGGCAAGAGTCTCGACAAGCAACTCAATTCAATGGTCCTGGATTCAAAACTCAAGTGCGGCGGTAGAGTTTTTAATAAAGCCGAAAGTCTTAGATGCCAGTGCTTTAACACTTTAGTCTTAGAATTTATTCTCTAACTAAATTTATAATAATAATAGTAATGATAACTATATATACATATATATATTTTTGAATATTTTCAGATGAACCAAACGTGTAAGGTGTGTGGCGAGCCAGCGGCGGGCTTCCATTTTGGTGCTTTCACTTGTGAAGGTTGCAAGGTAAATATATTTTAACATAATAATGTTATAATTGGAAGCGAGCAAAGCGAACTTCGTGCGCATGAATCGCTTAATAAAAGAAAATACTCGAGAAACTTTTAATAGCCATCATTTAATTTGTGGTCCTGTTTCGGCATCTGTTGCCTTTTTCCTGTTCTTTTGCAGTCATTTTTTGGTCGCTCTTACAACAATCTTTCATCAATAAGCGAATGTAAAAATAACGGTAAATGCATTATAGACAAAAAGAATCGCACTACATGTAAAGCCTGCCGTCTACGAAAATGCTACAACGTAGGCATGTCCAAAGGTGGTTCACGTTATGGGCGACGCTCAAATTGGTTTAAGATACACTGTTTGTTGCAGGAACAACAACAGCAGGCATTAGAAGCGGCTAGCAAAGGCACCACAACAGGAGGAGCAGGAACTATAAACGTGGCTGGGTCCGCGGTAGCCCCGTTCGCTGATATGGCGGCAGCAGCGCAAATGCATCAACGTTCATCACATTTGCCACCGCCTTCATTGGGCTATGCGAGCTATTTGCCAGAAATGACTGCAGGGCCTTTCATGTCGGCGGCTGCTTTACCTTTCTTCAGTATGATGAACTCTCTACCATCTATGAGCGGGCATGGAGCGCCACCACCATCGGCCTTTCAAGTACCCTCGCATTTACTTTTTCCTAATTATCATCCTGCGGCGACGGTAACGGCGGCGGACGTTGCATATCGTAATGAGATATATAAGCATCGTCAGTCCATAGACTCATCTAATTCAATGGAATCGTCGCATTTTTCACCCTCGAATAATTGCAATAACAATCAATCAGCAAATCCGTTAACACCTGAATCAACAGAAACTCCTTCGCATCCTGAATCTGGCCGCGAATCACCAGAATTATGCGTTTCTGGTGATGACGAAGAAGAACGACAGATTAAATCTTCTGCGCCCTCGCCTATAACTTCATCGTTGGCCTCTTCTCGCACGCACTCAAGCCACACTGTGCACAGTCCAATCGCAATAAGAGCTTCACCATTGCAACAAAGCCAGGAGCCACCATTCGTTCGCAAATTGCAATCCCTCTCGCCCGTATCCGTGTGCTCTATAAGTCACGAATCTTCGAATAACATTAACAAAGAAATTCAGTCAACGTCCACGCTTCATCAGGAGACACCTATCGATTTAAGTATGAAAACATCACGTAGCTCGCTGCAAAGCGATACGGATTTGTTAAGTGAGACTAGTGAGGAGGAACGGCAACTCGGTATAAGACGTAAGTTCTATCATTTGAATACCGAATCGGAAATATCGGAAAGTTCTCTAAGCTCTGCTTCGGATATTGAAGCCGGTAAGAGACAAAAATTGGAAGACACAAGCGTTTTGCATCAACGTTTCAACGGTCATAATGCAAATGTCATGCACGGTATATTCGTTTGTGTGTAAAATAGTGAAGGATCAGGAAGTAAATCACAAACAATTTCCATCTTAGTCAATGCAATTATTTTCTTAGTTGAAATCCCACCTGACTTTAAAAGCTATTGAACAAAAACGAAAACAAGAAGAAAAACAAACAAAAATAAAACAAAAAAATTAGAATAACCAGTTATACATATATATATATATATATATATATATATATATATATCGTACATATATATATATATGTGCGTGTGCGTATGTGCGTGGATCTGCGTATGTTAGTGTGTGTACTATATGGTTTCATCGTGTTCATTTGCTTCGCCCACATCCTCACCAACAGTATGAACATCATGACTATTAAATAATCCAAATATTATTTTGTAAGTTTTTTTTTTGTTTTTTTTTTTTTTTTTCAAAGTTAGCGGCTAATTCTAGAGTAAGCGGATAAGTGTTTAAGTTTTTTTTATTTTTCACCTTAGAAATTGTATCATACTTAAGCACATTTAAAAATATATTTAACTTAAGTCCCCATTTTACTTTTTACATTTATAGTTGATATATAAACCAATAATTGTGTGCGTATGTGTGTATGTGTGTATGTGTGTGTGTGTGTGTGTGTGTGTGTGTGTGTGTGTGTG
>KK502416.1:1505507-1526476 GCA_000688735.1 Glossina austeni | reverse complement strand
TGTGTGTGTGTGTGTGTGTGTGTGTGTGTGTGTGTGTGTAAATATTACTTAAACACGTTATACCAAAATATAGTAAATTATGAAAATATTTTTTGTACATAAGAAGAAATTAAGAAAAAGACAAAAAGCAAAAAAATGAATAAATAAATAAATAAATAAATTTATTAAGAATATACGAGCGACGTTTCACTTTTCTATTCAAATTTTTGGGATTTAGGAGAGTTGAAACGAAGAGCAGGGATAGATGGGTGCATGCGTTGAAATATCAATATCGCGTTGCTATGCTATTGCTAGTCCACATCATTCCTTCATATTTTCGCTGATCTTCAATACAACTCATACATATTACGTTACATATATACCGTAACTATTCTTCCTTATTACTCATTACGCAGTCAATCGACATTACCTAAGGAGTTTGTTCGGCGAAAAATTTACATAAATGGCCATCAGTTTTTTATCACTTGCAGAGATGTTCGAAAATAATATTAACGGGTCTTTAGCAATAATATCCTTTGCATTCATACCAGCAAGACTAAAGCTGCTGTATCATTCAACCTGAATATAGAAATATCTGGGTATGCTATTGATCTTGTAGATTCGACGCAACATCTTGGGGTAAACTTTGCATCGCAAAGTCAACTCTAACTCCCACACTGGCAAAGTCTCTGCTAAAGTTTGTGTTACGCTCCTAAAACTACAATCTAGATCTACATCTTCCGGTACAGGTTAAACGAGCCATTGCGCATTCGCTCCTCACATAGCATATTAGCTAACTATAGTGCTGAAGTCTTCTCTGGTTGCCCAAGGTATAACTTAGATGGGCTTCAAAATGTTGTTTATCCGTATAAAAGGCTTTGTTTTTAATGTCAAAGAGCTTCTGCTTCCTTCATGTTTTCTTCCAAATTCGCTCTTCCCGATTATCTAAAATTTAGTCTCTACCTCTACAAAATCATTTAATCTCGGTCCTCAGCCTTTTAACAGCATGCCTGTACTTCTCTAGATCGGATAGAAATCCTTTCATATTAATGCCATGGTTTTCTAACTCAGCAGCCGAACGATATTTCACTGTTCGTGTTGATAGATGTTGGAATGACCACTAGGTCTGAAACCCTTCAATGATTGTTTCAATGCGTTTAGAAAACCATTGACCGCGGTGCTAAGCTTATAATCCATATTTTGTTGCTGGTAGCAAGGAGTTCATGGAGCGAGATGATTACATTGGCAGCGATCAAGCTGACTTGTATACTCACTTATGTTGTCATTTCTTTTTGCACATGCAATATATCCCTGTAACTAGGTAATAGCCCTACGGCTTTATAGTCACTTAATAAAATTGGAAATGAAATGAAAATGAAATGTTGATTGCGCCAGAAGAAATATCTCAATATTTTTTTGATCACTTATATATATATATATATATACATATGTGTTTTTTTCTCGGGCGTTTTTCACGTTAGTTTTGGGCATCAACTTAGAAAACATATATATTTGGTTTACTAATCCATCCACAGTGAAAGACAGTCATCAACATATTTGACACTTTTATTCGAGCTCGTTTACATTTTTACAAACCTTAATATTTTTTAACATAAACTTAAATTTCGATAATACAACTTCAAAGACACGAACACACAATGATTGATACAAGCAAAAACATGTGAAGCAACACAAGTTAAGTCAATTCAATCCAATTTTATTAAGCACAATTATGCTCATCAATGTCTTTCCAACATTTAAAATTATTGCCGATTGGTGCAAGCGTGATGCAAGTAGAAAATGTTGCATATACCACTCACACACATACCCATTAATCGTAGCTGTAAGAGCAGTAAATCTCTTTTAAGACTTTTAGCAAAAAAAAAAAGCAGAAGAATTTCATCAATGCCTTCTTCCCTTAACACACCCTTTCTACTAACCAAAGGTGTTCTTTCACTTTCTTTGTTCTTATAAATTCAATACGAGAGCGAGTGCTTCATCTATTTATTTCTTAAAGCAAGTAACGAACGTGGTCAACGAATATTTTTTTTTCCTTTTTAACGCACTGAGCTAATATTAAGAGCAGTGATATGCTGAGTATTTTTAATCATAAACCAGGCTTACTTACATATTTGTTTCTGCATTTGAGATGTGTTTTGGTGTGTGTGCGTGTGCGTGTGCATGTGCTTGGATGAGCGTTAAAATATGTCGTCGATGAAGTGATTAAAATTCCAGCTAACTAACATGTATAAGGAATGTTTTCATTTTCTCTTTCTCTCTTTCTCTCTTGCTCTCTTTCCTTCTTTCTTCCTTTCCGTCTATATTTAATACATTTTTATTAAGTTTATTTAAAACAGCACGTGTTGTGTGCTAAAAAAAACAAAGAAAAAAAAACCTTCACTTGTGCTCACTAAAAAAAACGCTCTAAAATTTGTTTTTTATTAATAAAAAAAATTATTAATAAGATTCAAAACTTAAAAAAAAAAGATATACATAAAAATTTTATGAAATAATAAAAAAATAATAAAATTTTCAAGCAAAAAAAAAAAAAAAGAAGGAAATAAATAATAAACCTAAACTATGCCGCGAATGCTTACGTACAAAATATTGACAGGAATACTAATAGATAATGGAGTTTAAAAAGAAAAACATGCTAAAAATTATACTAAAAAATATATAATTTTAATTGAAAAATATATATATATATATATATTTTATTTATTATATAGTGATATATATATATTTTTAAGGAATGTGACTTATATAAGGTAACGCGAAAGCAACAGAAGCCAGTTTAAGTGCTTTTGAAAAAATTCACTAAACAATTCATGGCTGATGCGTAGACTGCATATAAACAGCAAACAGCGATAAAAATACATTTTTAATTATTACTCAAACAGAATATTTCGATATTTAGTAACAAGCTAGTTTTCTTTTTTTTCACTGCAAATTTAAGAGCTTGTAACGGCATCAGGCAAATAACAATACACATAACATGCTATGTAAGCGTAATCATAGTGCATTGCATTATCGCAATAATCCCTTTGTGTTCCGCTAAATAGGATTGACAACATGCGTACACGAATGCAGGCCAAAAGGGAAAAAATGATAAAGTCATAGAAGGATAAGAATATTATAACTTGAAGAAAATTTAGAAATTTCTTTAGGGAATTTTTATGCTCAATGTGCAAAATGCAACAATCATTCACGATCAAGTTGAAAATGGTTGTAGACCCTAATGAAATAGGTTCAAACACTTCTTATTTTATTAATACATTATAATAAAGAGTCATCGATACGTGTATGCAATGGTTTGGAAAACAGAATTTAAAGATTTTTTGTTTTTTGTTTTGTCATTTTTGCATTAAAGTTCAAAATTGTATAACCGTTAATACGATCGAAAAAATACAAAAATAATCGAAATGAAAATTTTAGGCTAAAATGTAAACTTTCAAACGTACCTCGGTGCGATGTAATTGGCTTACCGTTGTCTGATATATGCAAAACTAAATTGAAAAAGTTAGGTGAAAAATCTCGTAATACTTTTTCCCCGAACTAATATTTATAAACATACCACCAAGCTAAAAAAACTATCGGACAAACTAACTAAGATCGAAGTGAATATATGCATATATATGTATGTATACATACATGTATACATTCACATTCATATATACATTCAATATATATATATATATATATATATATATATATATATAAATACATTCACTTCTTCACAAATAAGTTTCTCTCGTTCGACAAAAGATGGCCCAACCGGAAAGTTTCGCGCAAAGTGTCAGATGTAAAAGGTAATATCATAACAATGCAACCGTATCAGCGTCACCTAACTTTTTTCAAGCAAACATAACAAGTTTTGTGCTGAATAAACGTTACTTGCGGGAAAGTCTTCTTTTCCTGCTTAATTTGAGAAGGATGGTGCGCATAGTGAATACGTTACGATATCCAAAGGCCAAATAACAATGTAGCAGAGTTGGAGGATCATTAACACATTGACGATAGAGCTGAATATCTATGACGTTTCCAATTGTGGGCATCAGCAATGCGTCGTGTATTGTGATTTGTTTCAATAGTGATGAAACCATCACTAAGACGTGCTATCAACAATATAATTAACCTAATTGAGTCAAAAAAGTGGGCGTAATAAGCCCTGAACGTCCTGATATTGTCTTTTTTTTCAGTATGAACAAATTCTGTCCCATATAGCGAAACTCACGCTTTACACTATATAAAGCCGATTTGTGGATAGCCACAAAAGATCAAAGAGCTCTTTCAAGTTGGTATCCGAATGCTGCTAGGAAGATACGATAAGTTGGTGGCTTGTGATGGATGGATACCGCTTTCAATAAAATGGAATGCATCGTTCTTTCCTAATAAACGCGTAATTTTTGATAGAAAACAAGGCAAACTTGTCTGCATTTCCCGCTAATTTCTTTGCTGTGGTCTAAAGATAATCCAATGAATGAGTGTTTAATGATTATCTACATCTTCCCTGCTGTGGCATATACCATAACAACGAAATTTGCCCAAAGTTGCAGAAAGTGTTGCAAGGAACTTGCACTCCGCGAAGCATCATTCAAAAAGTTTTACTAATCGTTTTGTGCCGATTCTTAAAATCAAAAAGAAAGTTAATAAAGTTAAAAATCAAAATGAGGTCAACTCTCGAACACCGATGCTCCCATTTACCTTGCTCTAGAACCAAAATGACTCAAAATGTGTAGAGACAAACTTTGTGTGGTTTTTTCAAAAATTTAGCTAAGAAAAATGGGCCGATCAGGACGCAGGAACGGTCGCTTGAAAACCCGCTTTAATTTTCGCAACATCGTATATTCTTATTAGGCAGTTTTACTGTCACGATGAAGTTAAAATTTTCGAAACGGCCAGATATTAATTGAAGATGGTCGCGTTTAAAGGAATTTTTTTCTTTACCTCTACTCTGCGATGCCTGTAAAGTTTAACTAATTTTCCAGAGCTAGAGAAGTTGCAGAAGTGCAGAAAAAATTTCAATCGCGTTTAATGATGTCGCAATGGTATTGCATCGTGCAAGCAATTTTTTGAAATAAATAATTCAAAATTCGAATTAAAGCTTTAAACCAATAGGCTTTACAAGATTTACTACAACGAATCCACGTTATCAACTGTCTTAAGAAAAACAAAAGACAACAAAAACAAAATATTCATTATTTCAAATCCATTTTTAAAATATGCTGCTCTGTACACCATTGTATTTTAGTTTTTAATTATTTTTATTATGTCTACTTAAGCATAGAAACAAAATGTCTATGCAATCAAAACTAGCCGAAAAATCAAAGAACCATCAGCGAAGAAGAAAAGAAACAAGACGAACAAGTAGGCGTTTTATGGTGGTGGATTTTTACTAAACTTAATGAAATCCCTGTCACGTAAATAATAAAGCATACGTTAAATACTTGTTGTAGCTTCGTTTTTATCAAATCACAATAACGAACAGCTTAACAGTCGCAACAGCAACAGCAACAGAAACCCTAATAATGAACAATAAGTGGCTCTAAGCTCTAGGTATGGATACGTACGGACAGAAACGAAATGAATTTTCAATATTTAATAGAAAAGCTGATATGTATACCTATGCATACGTACAAGCATACATATGTGTACAAAAAACTATATTAAATGTAATTGTACTCGCGCATGAATAACACAGTGGGTTCAAAAGAAAAGGGAGAAAGGTCGCCATGTTTTCATATTCAACATGTTAAGGCGTTAAGGGGTTTACTAATTTTTACTGCACTTAATATCCAGAAGTTTGTCACGGAGACTTTACATTATAGTTGCTTTGTATTTTGCCGCCATCGAATAATTCTAATGCCATAAGAAAATGTATCATACCACACATACACATTTTTGGCGATCTACTATGACAAAGAAATTTTAATAAATATTTTGCTAGTTATCGTGAGCATCTTTCCAAAGTTTGGAATATATATCCATTAGCAGAGCTAGGAAAAGTCTTTGTGTGAATTTGTTCGCAATCTAATCGTATATTACATTTTTCGTAGGCTAATGTAATGTAATGTTAATCTAGTCACACAATTTTACATACTGCAAAACACATAGGACTGCAAAATTCGTCTTGACTGCAGTGAAGATGGTTTGCCAAAATCATTAGCATCCGAATGGTTTGTTCACTTCCGCTCTACAAATTTAGATGTTATAACACGCCATACTCTGGTCGACCCATCGTTTATCAAGACAGACATGGTTCTTATATTGACGCCGTTATTGGCAACATTAACTTTAAAAAAATAATTGTGAATCACTTGCGTAAGACTGCAAGAAAATTTGAGTGTTGGATACAAAATGAATAAATGATGAGAAAAGTAATGGACTCAACTTTCATCCGTAAGTCGCTGCAGAAATGAGAAATTTTTTAAGCGATTAACAAGGGGCTATGAACGGGTGCGCCATAGGCGAAAGCGGACAGCAGAGTATGTGAAAAAGATCCAGGCTCCAAGATAGGTGAGAATGCAAAAATGTTGAATTTGCCGCTTCTTAATGTGATATTTTGTTATTTGTGGTATAATTAGAAGGAAACCGTTCAACTTGGCCAGTTCATTGGCTGCACGACCTACCACCAACGACTAATGTCATTGAAGTGTTTAATTGAGATAAAGCGTTCAGAAGTGCATAAGAAGAAAGATGTCATCTTTCGTTACGACAACACTAAACCACACCCATCATTTACACTAGGAAAACATTTTGATGCATGCTTGAATAAAACTGACTTGAAAAAAGTGTACTGAAAAGTCCACTTGAAAAGCTTTTCGTCCAGAAAACGCCCACATTTTGCTATGATGATATAATTGGTTTCCCAGAAAAAGACGCAAAAAATTATTGAACACTATTTGGTTTAGTAAATGTCATGGTCATTCAATAGAAGACAACAACCTTTGAATTGTAGTAGAAAGATATGCGACGGCTCTATGAGAAATGTTAGAGAGTGGGTTAATTTAATACCATCCACTGATCACATAAGAAAGTGGGTAGGATTCGAAGGGAAATACTTTGAGAAAAACAAGCAAAACTTTCAATATGTTTCAATCTTCAACATTCCGCGATTTACTGAAGACAACGAAGAGGAACTTATTATAACGAAATATTGGAATCATATGAAATTGTGAAAACTCCGAGCTGTTTATTAATACGGGCGGTACGCAAGATTGATCCTGCAGCGAGCGTAGTCGTCTCATTTGTTTCTTACATGTTGTTTTATATATATATTCAGTAGTTTTATTTTATTATTATTTATTTATATTTATTTTTAATATAAATTTTACTTTCTTAAGTGATTATTTTTCTATATTGTCAACTTTTACACGTTTTCAGATCGTATTTGTCGTCCTCCCCTTTACATTCACTGTTGCTTGCTAAACTCACTATACTTGCTCGTACTTAGCTTGCACTTTTGGTGGTCATCACACGTTTAGAATATCAACAATTGTTTCTTACGTCATGATGATGAAAAATATAAGCGATAATATCACTTAGCTGGAAAGTAATAAACACCGTCTGCAGAAATAATATTTTCAGTTTAATAATACTTTATATGTTTCTGCTTACTTTTTATTTATTTTATTTACTGCGTGCAAAATTGTTCTTTGGACGTGTCAAGCAATTCTTTGGTCTTTCATATTATCCCTCGCCTACTAGACTAAAGGATTTAATAATTTCCTTTCACTTTAAGTTACCAAAGACATATGTTATCTGCACCTTCGTAGTCTTTCTTTTTGATTTATAAATCAATGCATTTTGAGATATTTTATTCTTAGCTCGTATTAGACAGAAATAAGTAAAAGACTTAAGCTACAAACTTGATTACCGTCACATTAAGGTATTTGGCATTATTATGTTATGGTGGCAAGCACAAAAGCAGTTCTCCCATTGGTAGCGCGCATCTTGGATGCTCATCATCTAACATATATATATCCTCGTAGAAGTAGCCGAGAAGCTAAGAATCGCTATTACCAAGTTAGTGTTCGCGGGTTCAAATCTCAAGTGCGGTAGGAGTTTCTTTGGTCGTAGCCATAGGGAATGCTCAGTCATTGGGCACAGACACCCACTAGACTGCGGCCACCTCCTCCCTATCTCTTCCACTTTCCTAAGTTCTTTCTGGCCATCACCGTATTACATCAGTAGGGAACATCGCCAAGAAAAAAACGTAGCATGTATTCTATAAAATTCGTGTAGCATTTTACTAATTCCCGAAAAGATCCGGGCAGATTGGTCGATCTGAACAATTTTAAAAGTAAAGTTGTTTAAAATACTTTCATAGCGTAATGTCTTATACTTTCTGGGAAACAAGAAATTTTCAGTTTTTTCAAAGGATTGTTTGAGAATATTCACCATGGCTGGCCTGCTTTCCTTTAAACCGATCTATGATAGGAATCAAGTGAAGACCTATGTGTCAAGTTCCGCAAATTCATAATAATTAGTTTATTGAACAAATCGTTTTTCATTGACATTAATTAGCTCAAGGGCTTAGTAAATATGAATGCTGTAAATGTTGAATCGAACGCTGGTCCATATACTCAAGTCTTTCCATTCAATTCATGAAATAATAATCAATTTCTAAACAAAAGATTATTGAACTTTTAGAGAGAAAAATTGAAAAGTATCTCAATGAGTGTTTTGTAGACTGTAGACTAGGCTTTTTCTACATTGCGACTTTGTATGTGAAAAGAAAATGCATGAAACGTCTCTCAGTCGTAGTTAACGATATGAATTTCACTATGAATTTCCATTTAAACTAATTATCTTATTTATTTCTTTGCTTACGTGCAAGTACTTCCCATCATTAGAAATCTACCATAACATGTGATACGGAAGTTGAATGTCATCACATCAAAACTTGGCTTCCGACGATGTGTTTTTTGCACTTGACAACTATTGCAATAATTTCCTCGAACTATTTCCTTTCAATTCCATATAAGAGCACATGTTGATAAATCTGCGTGTGTGTGCACATCGATGGATTGTATTACAAAATAATAGATATTAGGGTTTCTTGGGTATTTGTTTTTCCTCTTTTCTGAGTCTTTTTTTTTTTTTTAGATTTTCTATTGTATAAAATTTATAACTTTAGATCACTGATACATGTTAAACACATTGTCACTAACATTTAACTAAAGCAATAAATTTATGAATGAATGAATTAATGTGTATATATACGGGCACACACACACACACACACACACACACATACACATACAACAGCACACACGCGCACTCATTTGCTCACCAACATAACCAAACCCTAGAAAATGAATAAATAAAATAGGCTCGACAACCGCGCAGTACAGACAATTCAAATCAAATGATGGCTTGCATTAAACGTATATATATATATATGCACATAAAACATCACACAAGAAATAAAAAAAAGAAAAAAAAATCATAGCTACACTTGTCTTAGAATACTAATTTTTAGTGCATTTTATTGAGAACATTGTTGGTTTGTCGGTTGGCAGAGTACGCACCTCTTAGCCATGGTCGGCACATGCATATATATGTTTACATAAACGTTAAAGGTTTGTTCTTTTTTTCTACATTCAATAATCATATGCTTATGTTTCATGTGCTCGCTGGGTTTTTATTTTTGTGTATTTTCTTTTTAAATAAACCGGATGTTGTGACAACATTTATTATACCGTCTGTCCATGTCACAGTAGTCGGAGTGTATTAAGCTACCTGTAAATGATTTCTTTTATTATATTAAAAACGAAAACGAATTATTATTAATATACAAAGTGCTGCTCTTCTTATTAGCATATGTTGTTATGATTTCTTTTATGAGAATTTCGAAGACGCGGCTTTTAGAATTTATGTTGATTACCAGGCCATTTAACAATTCATAAAATGCCTTTAGCTTAGTTCGGTCGATCAGCTAACTGCGTTTTTTTTTTTTTTTTTATTTCAATCCCTCTTTTTGCGTGCCTGCTAGCTTGCTAGCCTACCTACCTGTCTTTACGAAACACCTTATGCCAGAGGTTTAGTTGGTTATCAGTTCATTAACTTGAATTTAGTTTGATTTCTTGTCATGTGTCTGTACACAGCCTGAACGGGAAGTAGTGCAGTCATTGTACTGCTTATGTATGCAAGCCTGGTCTTAATGCTCCCACATTCTTAAAACAATGTTCTTTCAGTTATATCTAAAAGATTTAACTTAGAACGCATATAAACATTTATTAATTTTTATTTTTTGTCTTTAGATCGTTTAAGAAATTAACCCAAGCTGCTAACCTAACCTGCCTTATCTACGGTTCATTGATAATGAATTATTAAAGTAATTGTAATAAATTTTTATGACTTTTCAATATAAAGTCTCCCCAGAATTTTATATATTTTTGATGGCTTATGAAACGTAATAAATATTTTTGAAATAAAAAAAAGAATATTCAATTACCCAAGTTAAGCAAAGAAAGCATTTTGATTTTTTGGATTGTGTTTCTCTACAGTCAATCATCTGAAAAAAATCAAAATAGAAATTCGTTAAGAAAATTTACAAAAATGAAATACTCCTCGTCCTTCAACAGATATGGAAATGGAGAACACTCTAGAAATACATTATTTTTTGAGTAGCATGTGCGTTTTCTTCCTCATTTGGTTACTTCTTAATTTATGTACTTTTTTCGGCCTTATCACAGCTCGCATGCGTTATCTGCTTGTACGTTGAAACGGCACAAATAAATCGAAAAATTTCCATGACTAGGTGGAGTTAGAATGAAATTTACTGCTGCATATTTCGTTCCCACAATTTGTTCTATGTTTGGGATGAGGATGTATGTCCACTTTCCTTTTGAATCATAGTCCGATCGCTACGGTCGACCTGTCAACTACGGCTCTACCGCACAGCAACCTTAAGTCTGCAGACGTCGCTAGCAGTTCTTTCCTTTAATCCGCTATATATACACAACTGCTCCTTCAGTGATAGCTGGTTGCACCCGCTGCTGTTGAAACTGTGAAGTAGCCCGATATCATTCCCAATGTGTACAGCCTTTGAACAGTTTCCAGTTTTTGCACAAGATACTTACTTTGCAATAGCTTCTCTCCCCAAATCGGCGCCACATACATCATCTGTACGTAAGCTATGCTACATATAAGTTTTCGCCTTGCCTCTTTTCATCCGTTCACGTTTGAGATAATTCGGACAATGCTTTATCCGAAACCTTGTTAACGTGTTACTCGAATGTTTCGTATCTAATTGCCCTCCCAGATATTTCAAATTAGAATTAAATTGCATGCAGTGCCCATCCACATCTATTTTTGGCACTTTTGGCCACCTTTTATTCATCACCACTTCAGTGGCTTCAGTTTTTCCGACGGCAAGTTTGAGTTTGAGCTTATATAACCACCTATTACTTCGCTTTAACTGTCGTATTAGCCAAGTCTGCATTTTCTGCACAATCAGGGCAATTTTAGGGTGTATCCTATCAATTTCGCTCCTCTTGGAAGCTCCATATTGAGTAGAGTCATATTTGAGATTCCGCAAGAACGGAAGGAAGCCGGCCCTGCTTTCCACCGCTCTTCCTAATCTTGCTAGCAGTAATCTTTCGAAGTTAGAGAAGACGAGCTATTTAACGGCCTACCGGGCTTTTGTAGCAAGCCCAAAAGCTGCGCTTTCCACAGTGTTGGAAAAGTGCCGAGTCTGAGGTATAAGTTGTACGTGTTATCGAGTAAATGTGGCCATATGCTAGCAACAGTTGTATAATTTCGTCCCGTATTCCATTAGGTTCCTGTACTTTCTTCTTTTTTAACGATCGATATGGTGCCTGGATTTCCTCTCCTGTAATCATTATAACTATTTCGGTCCTTGGTAGATGCCAGGTTGCGGGGAACAGCTCGTCTGCTATTGTTTGCTCTTAAGCTTAACTTGTAATTTGTAATAGGCTTCTCGCGTCCAACTTTCTTGGCTATTAGTTTGTACGGCAAACCCCGCGTGTCGATCCGAGATGATCTACATTTCCTCGCAACCTTGTCGCTCGTCTGTTAGCTTTTAGACTTTTACGCACTCTGACCTCAGGTGGCTTATTCCCCTATTTCATCAAGACACTAGCACCTTTCTTCTCTCAGAATCTCTAACTTTCGGCATTCCAACATCACCCATATTTGTCAAGGTATTCTGGTTGTAAGACACAACAGCATTTAGATCTTCCTCTTCTTCTTCTTCTTAGATCACATAAAGTTTCACTTTCTGCCACTGTCTAACGAGTACATCGATCTGCCAACATTAACGATGCTACAGTTACGTCTTTTTTTTTAGTGTCTCTTGTTGCTCCTTGGAAAGTAGAGGTGAAGCCACCATTTGATACAACCATATATAATGATGTAATCATGTCGGTGACTGTAATGCTTCTTCTATCTGAATTTTTCGAGTAACATTCGAGTGACTTGCTATTAAAATCCTTTGGCACTGTTACTGGTGAGGAGACATTCTTTACATGCTCTTCCAAATCAGGTCAGTTTTCAGCGAAAGTTTCAAAGCCTACGTTTAGGAAGAACTAACAACTGTAAACGGTTTGCTTCATCTATTTCCTCCAATTGTAGGTTAGTGTTTGTTATATGGATATCTGCTTTGCCCTTTCCATCTTGGAGCCAAGCAGCCCTTTGGGGTTTTATATACGGCTCACCAAGTAGCACCTTATCTATGGTCTTTTCAATTGCTGTGCGCACCATTAACGTTTGGGCTTCTCTTTCTCTAACTACAAATAATTTAAGGAATTTAGTTTTCATCATATAGGGCGTTGATGTATGCTGCGCTTGCCATAAAGTAGTTTATGTTCGTTAAACTTGTCTCGTTCTTGCGTTCTACGGCTTTAGGTCCACTTTCTCGGCAGGCTGCCTGTCTCGAGACATCGGAAACAGATTGTCTTAACTTCTTTTTCCCTTACCCGGCATCGAACTCATCTTATTTTGATTTTGATAGCCTTCATTAGGTAGACGATGTTTTAACCTCAATTAGCGCTTGTTTGGTGCGGCTAATAGTATCCCTGATGTTGCTTATCCGAGTCGTCTCCTTGCCTGGTTCGCCAACAGCGTTTACAATGCCATTGATTATCTCTGCCTTTTCGACTGCGTCATTCATGTCTCTTATACCTAGTAAGACCTTTGGATCAATTTCGCTCAAGATAATCTTTTCTCACCCACACGTTGTGCGTTGTAATGCCTTTTACTGCGTACCGGGTTGGTCGTCTGTTCTTTTTAGCTGGACTAGAAGGTTCCCATCCCTTGTTCATCGAATCTTCTGCCCGTTAATGACGGCTTTCCTAACACTTTCTTCTTTTCCCCCTTCTTGCGACTTTTCACGGCTTTGTCAGTCACTTTGCTTGGTAATTTCTATTATATCCTCTGGCTTTTTCTTCCTCTCCTCAGGTGCAATTTGTTATTTCGGCATCTATCTATCTATCTGCCTATTTATCATCTACGCCACTTAACTTTTAATATCACAGTTTTCTCGCTTGCTACGCACGAAAGGCAAGACAGAATACTATTCGGTATCATTAGGACAAACGTTTAATTATTAAGCTATTACACTAAGAGGTATATGGCAATGATTCATGAGTTATGGCATTTCACTCCCAGTTAAGTTTGCATTGAAGTTATTTAAATGTTTTAAGTTTGCAATAATGTTTTCTTAATAGTTCGTATTTCGATGTGTGGAATGATTGCTCGTAGACTATCAGAGAACTGTTAGTATTATATTTTTATTGTTATTACCTTAATTATGTTAAACAAAACAGTAAGAAAAATGAAATTTACACTTTTGTCATAAATGTCTGGGTGTTTGACGTTAAATGTTTTGTATTTAATTGGTTTTTGTCACTTTTGTGTGGTAAACTCTGTCAGCATAAATTATTAACATTAACACCAGAAACCGATATGAAATTCCAAGTTGTCCGAGCATGTAAACCAATAGTACGTTTCTTCTGGTTATTGTTGTTTGTTTCTCTCTTTTTTTCTTCTTTTTTTTTTTTTTAGTTTTTTATAAATATTTACGTGTGCTTTAGCAAAATTATTATTTTCAAATAAAATTTTGCAAAGAGGGCGTGCATATTTATTAATTAGTTTTTCTCAGAAATTTGTACGAATTTTTTATTTTTACATAAGGTTTTTGTGTTAAAACATTTTTTGATGAATTGAAATAAGTAAAAAAAAATATGAATAAATAAATAAATAAATAAGTAGATAAATCAATAAATATTTAAATAAGTTAACAATTAAGGATTATATATAAATAAATATTTGTGTAAATGTTTAAATAAATATAAAAATAAATAAGTGTTTATATAAATAAAAATATAATTAATTATGTTTAACTAAATAAATATAAAATTAAATAAATAATTAAATAAATAATTAAATATTAAAATAAATCCTTAAATAAAAAACAATGCAGTTTAGATCATTTTCTATATCCGTTTTCTGCATTTCAGCGACCAGCGTTACATTCTTTATGTGTGCTATGTATGTGTTGACATGATCGACGTAGAGTTCAAAGTCAAACTGTGGTCACCTATCTTTTCATCTCTCTTCCTACGCGATTAAAAACTTAAAAAGTTAAATGAACTATTAATGTTCTATAATATTGAATGGGCGTGGCCGATTTTTATGCATATAGTGGAGAATAAGCGTAATGTTTTTGTCGTTGTCTCTTTGTTTACATCAGACCTAAGTTTTCTACCCGCTTTTGATAGGCTAGAAATGACTGAATCGACCTGAATCGGTGCTAAACAGAAACAGCCAAATCTGGAGTAAAAGCCGTAATTGGGAGATGTTCCCAGCCGAAATTGAAGATCATTTCCTGGGTTGCTTTTTCTGGACACAAAACGACGTATACGAATTCTCATTGTTTTGAAGACTACAATTTTTTGCATGAAATCTCGCAAACCGTTGCCTAACTACTTCATAACTTATTGCGTTTTCACTTCCAGCCAATTTAATCATTTCCATAGCTCCCACAGCTTCAGGTGCATTTTTGTTGCATTTAAATCCGGTTAAAAGCAGATAAGAGCGTAGTGCTCTATACGATATCTATTTCTTCACACATTAATACACATTGAACTACAGACAGATTGTAAATATTAGACTGTAACTTATACGATACCAACACCAAGATCTGAGGTAAGTATATAGCCAAAGTTGCGCAAGGAACGAATGATTACACGTCATGTATGTCTTATGACGCAACCAATTTTAATGCACAATATTTATTAGTACACCGAATGTATATATATATATATTATAGAGAGCCTTTAGATGTTAATAACGTTTGGATAAAGTGAGCACAGTTTCACCTTTTGGTGGTAGATAGTAAAAAAGGACTTTCTCAAAGTGATTAAACGCGATTAAGTTGAAGTTGAATACCAAACTTAAACTGATTAGCATATGGTCAACTTTTCTCATGATAATGCTGCGATCGTAATTACGATTATGAATAATCGCATATTGCATCTTCTTATCGTCCAATTAAAACTTGTGTCACTTGACAGTTTGCTTTTTATTAACAAAGATTACTTAAAGTGCCGAAAGTTTTTCCCATCATTTGCTGGGTATGCTTTCACGTGGATTACGCCCATTGGATAGCTGCAGATGAGTTTGAAATTTTCGCGATCGTTACAATACCAGGCCAAGTCAAAACAACAGCACCTGCAAAGCGCTCGTATCAAAAGCAAAGTAGCAAAATTATTGCATTAAAAGTTATGATAATATTCAGTTGCTGCCTTAAGAAGCAACTTTGTCTGGAACACCGAACCATACCCCTTAAGTATTTCGCTGCTATTCTCTATTTTAAGTCACAAACATTGATATGAAAATCTTGGTTCATATAGTCTCAGTCTGGCTTGAGAAGGAGGGCTTAGTCGTGGGCTTATAAAAATTATTTATAGATCTTAAACAAAAAGCTAAAGAAACAAAAAAAAAAATATTAATGGAAAATATTTGACCTAAAACTTGCCAAAGTTGACTTTTATCGGCGTTTTGGCAGAAAGATTGCTTCTTAAAAGCATTTAGACTCGACTGCCCAACTGGCATGCCGAAAATTATAATACAATGTTCATGTAATGGCTTGAAGCGGTTGATGTGGAGTATCAACGATTTGTCCTAAGACCTAGGGCTTTGTATTCATTCATTAATGCAATTTGTTCTACAATTAACACTTTGACAGATTTCTTTATGCTTGCTCTTGGTGTCGGTACTTTTTCTTTTTTCTATTTATTTTCTTCATTTCCCTTCTTTCTTTTTTCTGCGTATGTTCTTCTAGTAATCTAAGATGTTGACAGCTATGAATCATAGTCGTTAAAAATAAAACGTGTTAACATTCTTTCAGTTTGAGACTTCGCTTTAAGCAAATAAATGTATGCACATACATACATACGTAAGAGCTAACATATTATGCCACCAACACTAATCGGTTATAGTACAACGTCTTCTCATTTATTGTTGTGATTGTATTCGATGACCAAACCCATTGGCCATTTTAAGCGAACAAAAAACGATAATTAACATTTTAGACAAGAACATTACTTTTCATATATACATAAGTTTATTATTATTAATGTTTATTATCGTTATTATTACAAAAGGTAACTAATATGAAACTCTTAGGCCGCCGCTGCCGCTGCCGCCACAACTACTACGCCCTTCTCCTTAAAAAATGTATGCGATATATAAGCGTTTGTCTGCCAACTCTTGCTACTTAGTTACCAGTTACTTTGTATGTGTGTTTATGTTTGTAAAATTATTTGGCAAGCACTTCTGCATTAGTGTCGTGTTGGAGCGTTATCGATTTCCTTTATTAACATTGAGCTGAAATTCTTAAAATGAAAAGAATAATAATAAAAATATATATGTATGTATATAAAACTGAAAAAATTTGCCTTAACAAGCCCGCTTTCTTATCAGTATGCAGGGATGTACTTAATGACGTGTGCTTTAAATTTAAAAGTTTTATTTCTTTTTTATTTTTCCTTTATATTATAATTCTACGAATTTCTTTAATCTAAAGTTATGAACAGAGGGGGAAGAATACATATATGTGTGTTTGTGTGTTTGTGTGTGTGTGTGTGTGTGTGTGTGTGTGTGTGTGTGTGTGTGTGTATGGCTAGGGAAAATTTGCCAAGAACTTAATATAGAAAACAATTTGAAAAGAGCATATAATGAAACGATTGTTTTGCTTGTTGTCAATAAAAAATAGTTTGAACTCGTGCTATAGGCGTGTCTAGCTGGTTGTCTTTGGCAAACATTGGATAAAACATTGCTTAGCATAGCACATTTTAAATATACATATATATAAAGTTGTTATTCAAACACAAATGTACACACTCATTAATACATGAGACAAGTGCAAATTCTTTCAAGTTTTTATTACTATTAAGTCTGAGTGCTTTGCTGTGTAAGCTATATTGCTCATAAGTGTTCAATCTACTTACATATATATATGTATACATATATATATATATATATATATATATATATATATAAATATAACGTAACGTGTTAACATTTCTCCTGTGGGCATTTTAACTACAATCGCTATCGCCACCCGCCATCACCTCTACCTCTACTATCGTCACCGTCTACCTCCGTCAACGTTAGGCCATTCACTTAGCCAACTATTCATTCAGTTTGTTACTTAGTCAGTGGATTTTGGAAGCATGCCAATATGCCGTTATTTAGGGTGTGTTACATTAACTTAAAGCGTGTTTAACAAATACGTGAACTATAACTTTAGATATATTCGACGACTTATTACCACATATAACACATTTCATATTATATTCACTTCCATACCATACCATACCATACCATACCATACCATTCTATGGCATACTATATGGTTTTAACAATAGCAACAAATACATAACAGCATACACACACACACACACACACACACACACACACACACACACACAATACTAAATGGTTATCATTGATTTGTCTTCTTTATGTTATTGTTGGTGTTGTTTGTATAGTTGTGTTTATTTCTTTATACTCAATATAATAAATAAAAGTTAAACAATTGTATAAAATGAGAAGAATTTCTTAACTTTTGTTCCATTTTATTTTTTATTTTAAATAAAAAAATTTCAAAGTGTTGTTTAAAAACATGTTAAAAGTCCCTCGAGCACGTCTTGAATATATATACAAAAATATTTGCAACTGCTCGTACGCAGATTTGTTGTCGTAACAATAATGCCAAAGCAGCTAAATGCTAACTTTAACGTCCCTTTAGAGTATACTTTAAATATCTTTTCTTGAACGAAAAAAAAAGAGAACAAAATAAAAAAAATTTCAACAGTAACAGTAATAGGTCTTAGAATCTTGATCTAATGAAAGCTTACATATGTTATCGATTTATTTATTTACTCGTTATAAGTGGTAAGTTATATGCAGTGTGCGACTCGTTATACTTAATTTGTTAAGGATGACGCTTAACGTTCGTCTTCCCCTGGCCCGAAAGAGCCGGCATCTTTAATATCTCGTAGTTAAGCTTTGAACGGCTTTTAAACATCATTGGCTTGGTATTGATGATTTGATTTTTCCTTTGCACCTGTTCTGCATTATTTTGTTTTGTTTAGCTTAAAACAATTTACACGCGTTGATATCTGCTAAAGAGAAACAACAATGACTCACGTAGATTTACAAGATAATCGAGAACATAAGGCGGACATACCAAAATGCTGCACATTATATACAAAAAAGTAAACGCAAAAAAGGAAGAAATCGAAATATGCAAAAAAAAAAAAAAAAAAAAAAAAACAACCAAACCATAAAATATTTGAAAATATGTTAATCTTATTGCCACTAGGAAAAGTAGTAAAAGCGAAAAAAACATCTTTCATTTGTTCGCTACACGGCCGAATATGTTTTTCAATCCTTTTTCTGTCTAATAAAAAGTCGGTATTATTTTTGGAAAATGCCATCCCTCATATGACGCCGGTTATCATTTGCTTAGTGGGATGACCTCTCCCCCCTTTCCAAGACAATGGAAAAATACGCACAGCGAAATGTCAATTTAGTTTGTCCGTCCGTGATGGCATATAATAGAAACCATAAACTTGAAATCGCATATATTCGGTTCTCGTCTTCGACCTGGAGAGCTTGCTGTGTGTTGCGCTGATTGTTGTTATGATTTGTTACGGCATAAGGTGTCATAGTGCATCTCACTTTTCGCCGAAAGCTTTCGATGGCTTTTAAGAGCACTTGTTTTTGCATTAAAATAGAAAACAAATGCCTTTTTTTTCCACATAGATCGGCTTATCCAAAGTTAAAAAAAAGGCTATTCGTCTGGGGCCGAATCTCGCATAACCACAACTATTACAATCCTTGGCGCCCCTTGCTTCTATTTACTGTCATAGAAAAGTGAATGGGATAAAATATATCTTTCACCCATGACTTCGCTAAAAACTATTGCTATCTCCATGAAACTATTTATCTCCATGAAACTCCAAGCCGTTCTATGTGATACCCATATCAGCAGTAGCATAACAAAAAAATTTAACTATTAAGTCGTGACGTCGACCATAATTAATTTTGAATTAACTCACTTAAGCTTCACGCATTCTACCCTCCAAGCGTTTTTGTGTGATACCCATATCGCTGGTGTTATTAACAAAAAATTGATCCACCAGCTCCCTCCATCTATCTGTGTAGTGTCTGGTCTCAACATTCGTCAGGCCGCACAAATGAAGCTATCGACTTCAAATTTGATAAAAACATTGGAAGTTATTGCAGGCAGGTTAGTGTTGAGAAGAGGCCAAATCGATCGAAGCGCACGCCACAATGCCATGTAAACTGATAACACGTCGATGAACGCAAGATGGCAAAAATTAGCTACGCCTACCCAATATAATAGCGTATCAAAATTTAATTTTTTTTTCTATACCTTTATAAGGCGCAGAAACAAGTTTGAAAGAAACTCCATAAGTTATACAAATTCTTTGCCAATTCCGAATTCGCAATGCACTTAAGCATGTCCGTCTTTTCGCGTGTCCATCTGTCCGCTTTCCCAACTGCGTGATAAAAATTCCCCCTTGCTGAAAATAAAGATATCGCCTGCAAAAATATGCAAAAAAATTTGCAAATGACCTAAATTTTTCAAAGAACATGCCTACGCCAACGCCCACACGCCTATTCGACAAAAAAAGAGCATGCAGATTTAGTTCTTTTACTTTTTGTGTCTCTTTTAAGATAACGGTGATGGGTGTAAAGGATTCGGTCAAGACCGAATATAATTTTTTTATTTGTTTCAGATTTCTTCCAAATTTCAAAACTGCGTTAAGTATTGCTTGACAAATCATCACGAAGAAATACACACTTGCAAAGCGTGTAAAAACCTTTGAAGTTTATAACGGAAATAATTAAACTGTACCGCCTGCGTTTTGTACATCACGTAAACCATTTACGGTTAAGATAATGGACTTAGAAAAGCCTACTATTCGTAATGTAATTGAAAAATTCAATTCAAAATGGTAATGCTTGTCGAGATAAGAATAAACTAAGCCAAGTTATCGAAGAAGCGGATCAATGTTTGAATAACAATCAAGGACAATCAATTAAATATCAATCTTCAGAATTTGGATTTGCTTATCGCACAACATGCAACTACACTCCTTATAAAGATTTGCATTTCAAGGCGTATCGAACTCATTTGATCCAACAATTTCAATGAAATGACCATTTGACGTTTAGAAATTTTGGAGATTAGGTCTTAGGGCAACTTGAAATGGATCCATTATTTCATGAATTTCCATTAGCGATGGAACTCGGTTTTCGGTTAAATAGCTTCATTAATAAGCAAAAAATTTGTCGCTTTTGGAGTGAGGAAAACTGACATACTTCTCACTAAACAATTTCATGCCATTTCTGGCCGTGAGGTGTAATTAGATTTTATTTTTTTTTTTTTTTGTTTTTGTTTGGGGGGGGGGGGGGGGGGGGGG
>KK502416.1:1415272-1505478 GCA_000688735.1 Glossina austeni | reverse complement strand
AATTACCGTTAATGAAGAACGCTTCAGAAATGATTTCGACTTAAATCATATAACATTCCATATATCTCGTGGCAAACAGTCAATTTATTGAGACAAAAGTTCAATAACTTCGTAATCAATCCCTAAAAGTGTTGATGCGAAGTGGCCGTCGAGATCACACGATATTACTTCATTGCACTTTTTTGTTTGGGAATATGTTAAGCAATTGGTTTTCGTTAATAAACCATCAAACACTTAATGATTGTCTTACGTTGTGTTTATTTCAAATTAAAAAAATGTCGTTATTATTTGATCGTGTTATATAAGTATAAGTATAAGTTAAGTATAAAACATAAAGTTTCGACGCAGAGTAGCAACATTATTCTCCAATATGATATCGTTCTCTGAAAATTTTCTAAAATCGATACATTTTCTAATATTGTTAAAGTCAGTTTTCTAATTATATGTAAATCATATTTTCGGACACAGGTAGTACTCGTTTTTCAATTTAAAAACTTCCTCAAACCTATAAAATTTCTTAATGAGAAATATAAAAATAATGAACACTTATCTAACCGGTGTTTCGTTCATATTTCCATTTTTGGCGGCCATCTGTTTCGCTTCTCTTTTCCACTACAATTCTTTTCACGAAGAACATTATATATAAGCTTATGAATCCATAAAACAAATGTATTTAATCGGTTTAAAAATAATTATAAACGAAATAGTTTAAAAAATTTTTCTTCGCTTCTTCTCTAGGACCACACATGATGATACAGATGTAAAGAAAAAAAATAATAAAATGAAATAAAATAAAAAATAAGAAACACTAAAGGCAATCTGCCTTATTAATTTGGGTGTTTGTGCAACTACATCTTAAGTCATTTATCATTGATGACGTTTAAGATCAACATCGTCATCATTATATCTTTTTTCTTTTGTTTATTTATTTTGTTGTTGTTGTTGTTGTTGTTGTTGTTGTGTCGTTGTCTCTTGCCTAAAATCTATGTATAACAAATTAAATTGAAAACCTTAATCAGGTTAACAAGATTTTTATCTAACAAACTAAGAAAATGCTGCTTTCTGGCTAGCTCATTAAACTCTGACCGCTGCACTTCCCTCTCTCTGTCTCTCTCTCTCTCTTTCGCTCATTGTGTGCATGTGTGTGTTTTTATGTCGTTTAAAAGGATAACAATATAAAATTTGTTTTACAGATGTTTTCTCATCATCGCAACGAAACTATATAAACCACAAGCAAATAACTGATTGCTCCGTTTGTGTAAGTGTAACAAGTCATTTTAATTTTGATGTTGTTGTGTTTTCCTAGTCTTTGTGTGTTGTTTTTTATATTCTCTTTTTACACTCATATTATATCAAAGTAATCTGATCTTTATTGCTGGAAACCAAAAGTGACATGTTAAGCGCCATAGGATAATTTCAAAGAACTCTTTGGGTAGCCAGCCATGTCTCTGGGAGTTGTTTTCTATTCTATCGTTTATTTATTAATTTTTTTATTGGTTATAAAATTAAGTATTAATTAAAGTATTATAAAAATATATTTAACAGAGGTAGAGAGAAAAAGGAGAGAGAGAGAGAGAGAGAGAGAGAGAGAGAGAGAGAGAGAGAAAGAAATAAAGACGCGGAGTAAATCTCATTTGCCAATATGGATTTGAATTCTTCGAATTTTATTTTTATTTACTTTTTCTCGTTTTAACAACGTTATCAGGTTTACTCGGTGAAATGGGAAAAAAAAAATTTTCATCGTTTATCTGAAAACCACATTTAATGCATTTGACAATTAAAAGCTACTTCAGCAGCTTCAACTGCTTTAGATCTACATACAAAAATACGTATACTTTTTCTTTACAAAAAACATATAAAAAGCCAAAAAAAAAAACAAAACTCTCTTTATCTTGGTTGGGTAGAGAAGACGTAGAAAAAAAAAAAACTTGAAGAAGTCACTGTCAATGTCACTTATAAAGCACACAAACAAACACTTCTGTACTTTTGCATAAACACCATAAAATAAATGTATTCATATACATTTACGCCGATGTGACGCTTGTGCGGCAGCGGTGGTCGCTGCCGCTGCGTTCCTATTTCTTTCTTATTTTGCCAGCTTGCTCAGCATTATCATCGTAGTCATCATCATTTTGTTTATTGTCATGAATATCACAAGTGAACAGCATAAACTTCTTTCCCTACACTTGCACTTGGCAATCTCTTTAGACCTCCAAATGATACCAAGTGATCCATTACTCAACAATAACAACAACACGCGCAAGACAGGAAAAAAAGGCCACGTACTCGTATATAAAATAATGGCTGAAGGAAAAACTTCAAATCTCTTTCAATATTCGTACGACCTGACTTTAGATGTTGCACTTATTGAATTGACATTTAGTAGTAGTAGAAGAAGAAGAAGAAGAAAAAGAAGAAGAAGTAGAAAAAAAAGAAGAAGACGAAGAAACGAAAGCTAAAACACATCATCCTCAAGCTTAGCTTAATATTCAAGCATGCACTTGGTGCATCAATATGAGGTGGAACAATAACAACAACAAAAATTAAAATAAAACTCTGCACTTGGCAGCACGTTGGCACGTTTTTGTACTAGAAAATGTAAACTAAAGCATACAAAATATTCATGAACACACAAACAGGGACATACATAATATATACATATATATATATATACGTATATGTATATGTATACAGGTTGTACCATATATTACGTATCCGTAGGTAAGTACAGATGTTTAGTTATAAAGCATCTCATTGTGTGCACTAATGTATGAATGAATGCATAAAGAATGTATGACATACATTACGAAATAAAAGAGCACACATCATACAGAAATACACAGTCACACATACACCTCACATACAAGAAGATCCACAAACGTGAGTGAGTTGAAGTTCATAAAATCTTTTATTTTGCAAAATAAATAAAAAAAAAAGAAAAAAAAAATATTTATGACTTTTTTCTTCTTAAAAAAAAAAAAAAAGAAAATCAAAAAAAAAGAATTAAAAATTAATACAAAAAACAAAAGGAAAATAAGGTCAATCGTGTAAATAAGTTAAGTAAAATTTAAAACAAAATTGGAATTATTTCCAAAAATCGATAAAAATTTCTGGAAGGTTTTTCTTTAAGATCCCCTGTAGAAATATTTCTAAGACTATGCTATAAGTATATTGAAGCCTTCGAACAGCATAGGTAGGTGAGATTAAGTGAAAACAAAAAGCTTTAACAAATTATGCGAAATGAAAGAAAGCCGTCCGCCTCTACTCAATTTTGAAAAAATTAATTTTAATGCCAACAGCATATGGACCGTATTTACCATAGTCTGTTTGAATATTCCCTTTCCGAAGTTTCTCGTCCGTCACATCGTCATCTCTGATATTGAAAACAGATTGAAAAGTTGGAGTTGTTTTATTATTTGTTTGCCCGAAATCGATAGGTGTTTAGTTTTGTCTTTCTTTCAGATATAGATCTTGCAAAATATTTTCACATTATTCTGCCCGATAAAATCTTTTTTTGGTTGCGGAATGTATGAAAATTTGAATGAATAGGTTTAGTCTGTACTAAAACATTTCTTATAATACATTGATTCCTTAGGTTAGAAAAAAAAAATATAATAACAAGTACGAAAACTATATTTTTTGGCGAGTTGAGGATGTGTCAGTTGAACGGAACTATTTTCGAATAAAATCTTAAGGTGATCTTGTTAAGTACTTGCATCGACACATGCTCTCTACAATATTACAATTTTGAGAAAACATCTTATATCAGATCGTGTCACTTGGTAGTAATTCGAAGCGTCTGAGAGTCAAGTCAAATAGTAGTGAAATTGTAAGAAAGATTAATATCACAACAAGCCATATACAGCTCACCATACATGAATTCTTTTCGGCCGTTAAAAAAAGGTATGTTATTAGTAGAATGCTCGCTTTATTAAACGGCTTCCAAATCAATTCAGCCAGGCCTCCAAATTGCTAGTCTGTTTATGATAACAAACAAATAAATCGTATAGTTTTAAACCATTTTCAACGCTACAAAATTGATTTGAACGTCTGAAAAGTTTAAAAATTATTGATAAAAAGACATACGAAGCTTGCTTTCTTCCTCTTTTGTTTTCAATTTTAGCCAACTGCAAAACATACTATTTATGGGCGAATCACGCCTTCTTTATTTAGTTGGGTCCACAGCAAATCGTCAAGAGCTTATTTGGCATAAATTTTGGTTTGATATTTAGTTTTAGTAAAGACATAAAACTTTTAAGGGCCGCCAGTGGATGAACGGACGCGTGGGCAAAGAAACTATACTAGATTAACTCAAATTAAGGTGCACATCATATACATACCTATATGTAATATATATGTTTGCTGTGTTTCTCACTGTTGGCTGGGTATAAAAGGCGAAATAAAAATTGAATCTTTTTTTTTGGAAAATAGTGCAATCTGCCGTGATCACTACACGATCATGATGTATACAAGCTTTGTAATTGCAGCAGTTACGAGGCTTTCTTGAATACTATCTTTGATTTTTCCATGTTTTTCTGACCGTCGGCCTAGTCTGTCGATGAGACTTTCGTCGTCACAGCTATTGAGATAGAATAGTCAGTCCATCAGCCCAGCGCAATTGCTCTACAAAGCACAACACGGCAATCGCAAGTACTACCACGTACATGTCCACGTTAATCGAACGTTTTTTCTTTCACTTTTTCACGAAAAGAAATCTTCCCGATCGATCGGAAATAAATATTTGCGAATTTTATCTAAGCATTTAATACGAATATAATCCTAATGGACTCAATTATCAAATGTTAATATTATGAAACGGTAAATATGATAGAAACATGTATGTATAATATATGTTTGTATGAATGTAAATGTAAAATATATGTAATATGCATAAAATGGTGGATTTTCAGGAATCGTTTTCAAATGAGCAGAGTTTTTGTAATGCTTTCACTTTAGTGTGCTTTCGAAGAGTTGAAATTGAAGGCCTTTTTTACCTTTTGTTTGGATAGCACAAATGCAAAATTAAAAATTAACATTTTCATCATCAATACTCATCAGCTTTTTAATAGAACGCTTTGTTTTTTTTGCTCTCAGCACATTCATGCCCATGCATAGTTTGCTTTGTGTATGTAAATGCTTCTCTCCTACATAATATCACAAATGATAATGATGACGATGACGACGACGATGATGATGATGATGATGATGATGATGATGATGATGACGACGACGATAATGACGACGATGGCGATGATGAGCGCAGTATTGGGTTTGCTTTTCACTTGAACATGAGGTTGTTTTCAGCATATTACCGGTATTTTTTCTTGGTTATTGCTGTTGTTAAAACCTTAACAGATAATCAAAGCCCAACGGGTGGCTTTGAAAGGTATTGAATTGCATACAGATGGCTTGATGATGATAAATGCCATAATTTAATATTTTATGTCAAATAAACGTTTCACAGAGACGAGTGAGAAAGAAAATACTGAAAAAGCAAAAATCACTAAAGTGAAATAAAAAAGAGTCCTGTGAAATTTAAAGTACAAATATTTAATATGCTTTGAAATGATAACAATGATGTTAATTATAAAGAGATACGAAATGAAGAGAGCAACATACTGTTCTGCTGTTGTTGATTCGTTTGTGATTATTATCGTTGCGATCGCGCGCGATATTCAGGAAAATAATTTCAAGGTATTCCTTTATGATTGTATTCGTTATAGTTTCAATTTACGTTAGGTTTGGTAAATCCATATATTTGACCGACATTTCAGATCTTCAGGCCTAAAAAATAAAAATTAAATGTTAGCAAACCAGACGCAACAAGTACCAAACTTTTAAACAAGCACAGTAACACAACAGTAACAATCAAATTTACTTTACATGCGAAGCATGTTCTCAGAGTATGTCTGTCTGGCTGCCAATGGTCTGTCCATCTGTTTGTAATAGCAGCATAAAATAAACACTGATTCTTGACCTTTAAGATCAAGTATAACACAAATTGCAATGAAACATTTTTCGTTACTACTGCTCTCTTTGCCCGAGTTGCTCCACCTCTTCGTGGCTGTTTGCTAAAGAAAAACAACAACCAAAAATGTGCCACATTGCGTTTGTTTTAAATGCGTGAGCATTTAATGTTTTTGTTTCCTTTAATTTTTTTTGTATTTCGAAAACAAACATTGCTCGTGTGATTGACTTAAACACACTTATATATATATATATATATATATATATATATATATACATATATATATATATATATATAAATATGTACATATTTAGTTTTCAAGTTAGTTATGCGCGTGTATTGTACCATGAGAGCAGCTAGCAACACCAGCAACAGCACAGAATCACCGTTTTCATGACTTTAATCAGAGCACTTTAATCGACACGAACATTTTTTCTCAAACATTTTCGTTTCGCCGTTGTTGTTGTATTGTATTGTATTGTGTTTTGAATACTTTGCACTGGATGTTGTATAATGTTTGTGTGTGTGTGTGTGTTCGTGTGTGTGTATGTGTTTCGTGCATTATGTTTTCACTGGGCACGCATTGTGTTTTCTGACTCCCAAGGGTTTTGTTATGGGCTTTTGAGGAGAATCTTATGTTTTCTTCGTATGAATTGTATAAGCGATGTTTTTGTTATTGTTCTTTTTTTTTTTTTAATTTCTGAAAGACGCATGTATGTCTGTTTATTTGTTTAAATATAGTTTAAATTAAGGCGGATAGACTATCATCTGCTCGAGATCACTAATTAGAAAAGTTGTTAAGCGCCGGTGCTTAAAATTTTTATTATAAAAACATGCATGAATATACGAACATAGTTATCTATTGCACACATAATTACACGCAACACGCATTTGATTGTATGTCTTGTTTTTTAAATAAAAAGAAAAATGATTTTGCACATTTAAATAGAAAAGAAGAGAAACAAAAAAATTTCAAACAATATTTCAAAATTAAAGAAAAATAAATGAGTAAAACGGATGGAAAGCCAGTTCTAACCAATCAACCCTTCTTCTCTCTTAAGTTTGAATTTTTGACAAAAACAGTGCATATACCTGCCTATAAACCACTTAACATAATAATGCATTTCAGGAAAGCTTGTGTCTATCGTTATTGTCTCTGTTTGGGAACATCAACTAAAATGTCCTAAAAATTTTTTGGAAGTAGCAGCTGTGGCGTGGTCCGTGGGCAGTGGTTCGATCCGAAGAATTTTCAATAGCGTTAGCCGTTTAGTGAAAACATGTTGGTATACCATAACTTATCGAAATATCTCGATAACTGCCATATGTAGGTTAAATACAAGAAAACAAGACGGACAAAAGGACAGAAAAGTTTAAAATGATTCCAGAAGTGACGCTGAATCGATTAGTATAATAAAATTTGAGTTTATTTCAAATGCTTGTTAGTGCTGCATATATCTGCCCAAACTTAATATACTCTTGTACCATAAATCATAAGATAGGGTATAAAATTTACCAAAATAAGTAACAGTCGTGGGATCAAATTCGTATTGGTATTGGCGAAGGCCAAAAGCTGTTGCCTTATCATACGCTGAGATTAAATCGAAACCTTGTACACTATGCGCGTCCGAAATTACGATTAACATATATTGTTTTTTATTTACATAATATATAATTCGTAACTAATTAAAAATTTCATTTACTTAAGAAGAATAAAACGAATACTTTACAACACTTCGTTAACAACTTTCGATATTAATAACACATCTGTTGCCATGCAATAATTGTCAGACTCTAAGCTCGAAGGAAAACATTTTTTTCACATATTTTAGAAAATTAAAACACCTAATAAGCGAAAAATAAAGACTTACCTCTTGAAAATTTCACATTGATTTGACATTCCGTTCTTGCACTCAAAAATGATATAAAAAAACGATTAGGTGAAAACAACTGTTAATGCGCAAAGAACAAGCTATTGAATACATGAAAAAAAAATTTAAAAAATTCAAATAATACTCTAGCAACGCCTATGAAAATGTCCTGGTGCCGCAAATTCGAAAAAAAATTGTTTTTCTTTAAACTGAAACTTGGAACTACTTTTGAAGGCGTCTCCCTCAAAAGCACCTCCCTCCCTTTCAAGCGTCTCAAGTCGACAACTTCTTCAATATTTCTATGATTACTTTGAAAATAAAGTTTTGTAATCAACATTAGGGCTTCTTTTGCAATAAATCAATGCTTAACTGATCTGAACAAATTTTCGAACGGTTTTGAAAAAGAAAAATCTATTTCGAAGCTGGTCTTTTCAAATCAACTTTTCAAAAAAAAAAAAAAAATGTGGATCCATGATAATCGGAGTTTGGCTCATATTACGACGTTTAGTTATGTGAAGCCTAAGAGAAAAGTATTGGTTTGATCGAACTTGTACTTTCACATATATAAATAAACACAGAGAAGAAAGAGTAAATAAATCTTTTCAGTTTTGAACAAACGATTCTCAAAACTTATCCCATTTTTAGTGAATGCAAGGTAATAATCCATATCGAATGAATACAAGTTACGTTTTGCTTTTCTTTTTTTTTTTCTACTTTTCGGTTTTTGTATAGAATAATCACACCTTTAAAACATCGGTATTTCCACGAAGAATTAGAAATCTAAAGTCAATAAATAACCTTTGAAACTTTGAATTGTAAAGATAGTTTAAATTAATTTATACTTCAAATACGCACATAAATATATATATAAATTATCGCTAACGTAAAATATGAGGAACTAGCACACTATGAACGAACGCATGAATTCATGCAATTTTTGACTTAGCGAATAGCAGCAGCAGCAGCAGCAGCAGCACATCGTTCGGTTAGTTGGTCAATCAATGCCCAAACAAAAACTGTATATATAAATAAAAATGAAGAAAATCATTAAAGAAATCTTTCGATAATTCATTGCAATGCCAGGGAATTGCCAGACACGGTTTCTATGACAGTTGCAGTAGAAGTAATAAAACATATAATAATAGTTGCATACACATTTAATGTTCGAATATTTGCTGCTTGTATGTCGGTTTGTGTTCATATTTAGATAAAGCGAACTCAATTGCCTCTCAAGTAAAAATAAATATGGAATGCAATAACAACGTTATTGTTGTTACTACGTTGTTGTATTTTATAAGTAAAATGCGAGTAAATGATGCACTCAGTCATTCATTTAAACAAATGACCGATAGATAGACAAACTCACCGGCTAATACAAGATGAAAAACATTTAGACTTTTGAAGTACCGCGCACCGTACTTGCAGTCTAGCCTTTGAGTTATTCGAGAGTAACCAAATGATCTGAAAGTGCCATTAACCACGTAAACAACAATTTAACATGAAAATACATAAATTTGAGAATTCGTTGAAGCGTTCATACGCTGTTCCATTATTTACACGTGATCCAACGTTAAAAAGGAAAAGAGCTTATGTCGGAAAGAATTTCACTTTTTTCCCCTTTTTTTTTTGTTAGTATTCTAATAATAATGAAAAAAATTAATTGTTTACATTTGTCATACATCTATTTAATTTTTTTTGTTTTTTGTTAAGCAAATAATTATTTTTTTTGTTTTTTTTGTTTTTTCTTGATTCATAATCTAAATCGATCATTACTCTCCATTATGAGTGTAGCAAAGAAACAGGCAAACCTTTCGCTTTTCTTTGCTCTATTGACTTTTTTGAGATCATGGTTGAAAAAAAATCAAAAGGTTAAATATGCAGCTTCAAGGAGGAAAAACTAGAAAAAGAAAAAAAAAAAAAAAAGAAACGATCCAGAAAATCATAGCATTTGATGTTCTAATAAACCGCCTTTCGTGTTGATCATGTTATTCAAACATTAAAAAACTCTTTTCCATAACACCGGTACTTGAAGGAATATCATTCATTACTCTTGCACGGCCTAAACTAACAAGGAAAGCAGTCGGATGGAAAGTGTGTTAACTGAACACATTCCGCTCTAAAATGTTTGACTGTTCTTTACCGACCTTTTTTCGGTTTTAGTGCTTAATAGAAATGTATAGCCTAAAAGCAAGGCAGACTGTTAAAAGGAGTTTTATTGCCCGCATGCACACACGTATGAATGAACGTGCGAGCGAATGGTGTAAATTATGTTAAGAGGCCGCTATTTACCATATGTGTTACCAGTAATGAACCGAATAAATTAGAGAACAAAATAATATATCAGGGATTCCAATAAAAAAACAAAGCTAACAAAACTTTTATGTTCCGAACGTTTAGCTTAGAGCATCATCACTAGCGTAAATATGTTTACCGGTTACATGTGATTATATAGGGATTGGATAATGCAAACTATTGCTTAGCAAATTTAATAGAGCAGAGAATAAGAAAGGAAGGGCGAACTTTTGATGCCCACCTCCCCAAATGAATACATTAAAAAAAATGTATTTTTCTTTTTTTTTATTATTTTGCGAAAGGTGGACGATATTATTTTCACGCTAATAATTCAACTGGCGTTAGGACCAGGTTATCTCTTATTATGGATGAATAGTAAATTGCGGCTCTTCATGTTTTCGTTACAGCCGGCAACTTTCTCAGGCCACTAGGTACATTTTTCTTGTTCACTTGCAAATGTTTATATTAAGTTTGAAAAAAATTTTTGCTATTAACTCCAACTTATGTATTTTACTTAATATGTAAGCGTAGTAGTGTATGCACAATATGCAATAGCCAATAGCTAAGGTTTCCACTGATGATCAGACAACCAGTACAAATTTTATTTGGTTTCAAATGATTATTTGTACGTCGTGCAAACGGTAGAAAAAACTTGGCATATCTGGCTTTCTACAATATTACACAGTAGGGCCGATACACAGACTAAATAATGTTTCGATTTTGACGGGAACATATCCCATTTATGTAATTTAGCAAACGCTCCTAGTGAAAGAATTATTTCTCCGCACATTTTTAGACATTTTCAATCACCGATATACGATATAGTCAACATTTGAATATCTCTGTGCAGCTGAGGTGACACATTGATGCTGTCTCATCGTATTGAGAAAATGTCAACACTGCGTCAACGCTCGTCAAAGTTGTTATTTCGCTTATTTGCAATGGAAAAAATCCGAATTTCGTATGTTGCTTACATATTGCTGCTTATTAAGAATAAATTATGTTCAGAGTCAATGTTAACTTGGACGAACAGAAAGGATGGCTTCACGAGGAACCAGGCACACATCGAAAATACCCTGAAACTTATTTTTAATAACCGAAATGTGAAATTGCAGAGGACAGCTAGCTGACAGCCTAAAAATATCAAAATGCACATGCATTCACTATTTTGCATGCAAATGTCGATATGTGAGAGCTGCTTCCCCAAATGAGTACCAGATTTGCTATGAAGAAAATGGATGAGTGCAATGACAATATTATATAAATTGAAAGGCGATTTGCTGCTCAATCTAACCGTATCGGACCAACCCACATCGTACGTGTTCTCCAGATCTGGCTGTCAATAATTATTATCTGTTTGTTGGATACTCGAAAGGATATTCGTCAACGAAAAAGATTTGAAACCATTGTGGAAACTGAAACCTATTTTCAGGACTATGAATGGTTTATGATACTTTTGCAGGGCAGAGAGACGTATGTGCGCAAATAAAGTCCAATTTGTTAATAAGCAAAAAAAAAATGTTCATATCATACCATGTCCCGGAAATTATTGATCATTTTATTACGATCGTTTCATCTGCCCTACATCACTTAAATAGGCGGAAGACCTAATTGACTTCATTAGAAACTTTTAAAGGACATTACAGGTCATATTATTTATATTATATTATTATACAATATCATTACGAGTTTGTTGCTTAAGTCTTTCTCCAGATATTCCCATGACCTTTCCAAACATTTCCAAACAATTAAAATAAGTTTAGAAAAATACGCCAGCAAAAAAAGAGGTAACGATAACATAAGAAATTTAACTTTTACTGTTATCTATAGACTTCAATCTGGTTTTATTGTTCAATGTGTAAATGAAAACAAAAGACAAGAGAATGAATTAAAACAAAAAAAACAAAAAAAAAAAAACGACTAAATTGAACTTCAGTCGCTACAAAAAGTGGAAACTGAGCTAAGAAAGAGAAATTAGAAAGTTGGATGCTACGAGCACCAGACAAGTGCAGAGCTTTTCTATATTAAAATGTTATAAAAATCCCTTTTCATATATCGTGGAGCCGGGTAAAGCTAAAAGGCGTCTGTAAGAGATTTTCTTTTTTTTGCTTTATTTCTTCTTTTTTTTCTGTTTTTGTTTTATTTTTCTTTTCTTCTTCTTCCTCTTCTTCTTCTTCTTCTTCTTCTTCATCCTCATCATCTTTTGTGCTTGCCAGCCTTTGTATGTTAAATGAATTTTAGTTTGGGTGTTTTGTCTGTTTGTGGAAAACAATTAAAACGTGATTCATGTAAATAATTTGATTTCAATTTGTAAACCATTCTGGACAATGAGTTGCGCGCAACTTAAAGTTTTAAAGTTATGCGTGAGTTTTTTTTTTTTTTCAAATTTGAATAAAGTCGTGTACGGTTGCCATTATGTTGAATTTAATCTAAGCTACTGGCTGTTGGTAGTTAAGGTTACGGTACGATAGACAGCGCTAGGCTCTGTCTCGCCATTTTGCAAATTATGCGTGAATTTCTTGCTTACATACATATAAGATTGAAGAAATAGAAAGGACACTAGAATTAAACTAATTTGAAATACAAATTTTTCGCGGGAAAATAAAATTTAAATCTTAGAAAAATTCGCGTGGAATAAAAATAAACATAAAATTATATATAAATCCAGTGCATGCCATAATTGTAGAGAGACTAAATAATTTAATATTCACTATATAAAAACATTCATTTACTCCACGATGGCCTTAAGTATGCTTTGGCGCAGTGGTCTAGCAATCAAGTTTTTAGAAACTTTAATTTATGTTCAAATTTTCATTTTCATTTTCATTTTGCATTAATTATAACTAAAAGTTTTATACTTAAAAACTAAATATATTATATTTACAGAACTTATAGAACTAACCTTTAATTTTTCAATTTGCCTTCCTTGATATTACATCCCAACGACTGTTATTAAATATTTACGCTCTAGCAATTTTCAAACGTTTGCAATTGCGAACGTCGCATTGGAGACGACAATTAACTGAAACGAAAAAAAAAAAATAATACAACAACAACTACTTTTAAATATCGACAATAACCTTTAAAGTCGCAATTGTATTGTGTTCTAAACTTAGTTAATAGAACTTTAACTAGACAAGCACATAGAAAAACACCATTATATATGAGTACATATGCTTAGTAGATATAATAGATGTATGTATGATTGTTGTGCTGATTCGATTCGATTTGAAAATAAAAACAGAAATTTTTTTCATTTTCTATAGTTTGTGGATTTTCTCAATTACTGAAGCGTTCCGAAGACGTCAACTACAACTTCCCTCTAATGACCTTGAAATATATGAACATAACTTAGGTTACTCTATTATATGTGTATATATATATATATATATATATCCAATATATATCTATATATGAGGAGGTATGAGGGGATTGCTACTCCCGCGCCACCACTGTGATTACCATTAAAACAAAGCAAAAAAAAAAATTATACTTAATACAATACTTAAGCTAAACTTGGTTAGATAAAGAAACAAAAACAATAAACAAAAAATACAAACCTATTACTCGTAACAATAACAATAAACAATTGCGTTTTCTGTGTCACAGAAAATCACACAAGCGACCAATTATAATTAAATGCTTTGTGGAAAAATTATATTTTCTATATGCAATCGCGCGCGCGCGCGCGCGTCTATATGTCCATGCGCCCCAACGATATTTTGAATGAATTGTTTCGAAGGCAAAAAAAACCAAAAAAAAACCAAAAAAACGCGAAAATCTTAAAGAATATTCTTTTATTTATTTCACCAGATATACTTGACTTGATTTTCATGATAACAAACAATAAAATTAAATTATTTAAAGAAAAAATTAATGTAAAATAACACGAAGTTTTTTTCTTCTTTTTTTTTTGAACAAATTTTTCCATTTAAGGAAAAGCCACGCCAATGCAGTGAATATGCTTAAAATGCCAAATTGAAGGCTATTTCGAAGATTTTGAACGTGAATATCGGAACAAGAAGAATAAAAGACCTGCGCGATTAGTTGGCCAGCTAGAGGAAGTGAGCTCAGGGGTGAAATTTTATCGTAATTTCTATCATTTTTGCACTTTATACTTATTGCTTTTAATATCGCAGATATTATCGTATTCTCCGAATTTGTAAATTCTCGGGTTTAATTCGAAATAAGCGAAGAGACTATAGCGGGCCGCATCCCACCTTTAAATAGACTACACCACCCATATTTATTCATATAACAACATTTCAACATAAAACGTCATATGGGGAGCGATCGAATAAGTTGCCCGGTGAAGACCATGTTTTAAAATTGCGCGTCCCGGGGTCGAAATACGTCAGCATACCAAATTTTATCAAAATATCTCAAAAGTCATGACTTGTAGGTTGAATACAAGAAAAAGGCGGCTAGACGGACAGACAAGCCTAGATCGATTCAGATCGATCGCTATAATAAAAGATGGATCTACTTCAAGTCCCTCTAGATGTTACATGCATTCGCATGTACATAGTGTACCCTTCTAACACAAGTGTTGTACGGTATAGAAACCTTTATCTTCTTTTATTAATAAAACAAAAATTATAATATTTTTCCTAGAGATGAAGTTTTTTGTTGTTAAACCAGTGATTTTTCTATCTAAAAATTATTCCCGATGACAATAATTCCCTTGAATTTGATTGAAAGTGCCAGAAAAGCTCGCTAGTTTGCTAAGCACTGCCACTTTACTTTTGCCAAAGTTACTCTATGGAGTTTCCGTGAGAGTTTGCAATGCCCTTAACGAAGACTATGTATGTTAACTTCACTTTATAACATAATGTATTGTTTCTTTTCGCCATTTTCTTCTTCGATACAATTTTTTTCTACCCTTTTATGTGTCCAATAATTTTCATTAAATTTAAACTATTATTAAGATCTTTCCAAACGCACGATGTCTTTTATCTGCACTCCATTCTCGTTATTCCCTAGACAATCCAGAAGGACTTAAGATCCACATACCTTTTATTCTACTCTACTCTCTCTATCTGTCCCCCTATTTGTCTAGTTTTCAATCTTTGCTTGTGCTCAACCTACACTTCCCAAACCTTGAGGAATTTTTATTAAATTTGCTTAACTAATGCGGCTTCACCTAAGGACGAACACTATTGAAAATGATTCGAATCCGGCCAATTTTTCAGCATATGAAAAGCTGCTAGGTCGTCTAGGTCATTTAATGATATGCCGCGGCCCACTACAGAGTTTTTACTTCTGTTAGCTTGACGGAACATGCGAATTAAAAACTAAACGGATTGGTCTTCTGGTCCATTATTAGACGAATTGAATTCGAAAAACAGGTATTTTTCGATATCTTTTTTTCGTGTGTCACTATTACTTTGGACGGTATTCGAAGGGTTGTCCAAAATCAAGAATTCTCGTTTTCATTAGTGCCTTTGGACTTATGTTTGCTGTTTCGTTAGAGGAAAATCTTCGAAAGCTGCCTTTGCGTTCGCCGAATGATTGTTAAGAGTTAGTAGATGAGTCTGCAGTAGGGCAGTCATTTACTCTCACCACCTTAAGGGAAATTTCTCGATCAGAAACAGGTTAAATCCGTCTTGTCTCTTTATTGTATCAACCAAGGAGAAGTTATTATGTTTACGAAGTGCTATCTATTGCAAATACAATCAAGATTTCAAAACAGGGTCTAGAAGAAAAAACCAGAGGTTATATTTTTGCTTTTAACTCTCTTAAGTTCAAAAGTCGCCTCAATTGCAGGCTTAGAGACCTGCTAATAATTAAAACAAAAAAAAAAATTAAAATTAAAACTAAAATTGTGATTTCCGAATACCATACAACATTGCTCCTCGACCTATTAAGACGATTTTCTTTGTTGAAACCTTCGTTTTTATCTCATTTAATTGTACGGGTACTTGGCATTGTCTTGTATTGCGCAATATATGCCAATAAAAGTTTTTGTAAAAACGTGAAAAAATAAAACAAGTGGGTATTTCATCGACTTTTTGCGTCGAACAGTGCGGAAAAGAGGGATACGAGAAACCAAATGAATATCCTGATTAAGCATTTAACGTATGTTGTAAACACAAGTGAAATCTAACGATGACTGACGATGAGAGGTTGAGGGAGTAGCAGAAATAAATAACAAAAACAATTCTGAAATTTCATCATTTCATCATTTATTCTCATTCTCATTGATTATCCATTTTTTCTAATATTTGCTTTTTATACAGTCAAGTATCTCGTTCTAATCCAAATATGCAGCGGAAACTGATTGCGAGAACTATGGAAGAAACTGGGGAAACAATGAATTAATACCTATAACTTCGAAAAGAACTAACGCGATGCATATGACAATAGGGTGAAAGGCACAGCAGCAAAATCGCGGACACCGATAGGCTTCGCTACACATTCCTGTATACGTATGCTATCACACGTTGGTTAGCTGTTATTCGTAAGCCGCTTGATGTGTTATCTGTAGCTTGCATTAAGTTTACGCACGCATGCGATGCAAATTAAGAATGTTTTGAATCCTTTGCGTTTAGTTTCTTTAATCAATTCTCTTTTGACCTTTTAACTCATTTACAAAACTCGCCCACTTCAAAACCAATAAATGTTCAACTTGAGCTAGCGATAATAAATAATCAAAAAAAAAAAGAATATCTTGCATACGTGCTTACGTGCATGCAAACGTACTTTTACTCAATACTGGAAATTTTACGTCCATTAAATGTTCCTTCATATGCGGAAGCATCACTAATTAATTTTGATGTAAACAGAAAGGTGTTGTAACGTAAAATGCCTTTTGTGATTTTTCCTTTCTATCTAACTCCTTTGGGAATTGCGTTTGCGATTCGAGGAATCGTGAATTTTAAAATAGTATGCATTTTATTTACATTTCATAGGAGATCTATTTACAAATTATGTATAGGAATCTTACTCTATTCTATTCCCTCGATTCGACTGACTCGACTGACTCGACCACCGCAAATATTCCACTCATGAAGTTGTTTAACAAGCCAGTTATGAGCAATTATTACATTCATTGTGACATTTTTGCGTTCATTCCTCTTCCCCTGAAATGTTCTACGAATTTAAGGTTTAATCTTTTCGACAATCGCTGGCCGCGTGGCGCAGATAAAGTGTTATGAATGTGTATTTGGTTTTATTATTTTCAGAATTTAATTTTCTACCAAATCATGGCATTTTCTCAACACTATCTTTTAGATGGCTTTGGACGATGAAACAGTCCATCTGCACTAACAGGCGTCGAGTTTCACAATAACTGATAACGACTGCCATTAAAAAAGCCAGCGAAGTCGCTCTAGTCGCGCTATTCTACACCCAGAATTAACCCATGTCCTGCGTAATACGCAATTGATTGGAGAAACAGCAGTACACAAGTCGTTTGAGAAAATGATTACATTTCGAGTTCTATACCAATAGGTATTTATTCGATGAAGATTGCGCACGAATTCACTATGAAAAGTGAAATTTTACATTCACAGCTTTTGCTTATTTAATGAACATTGTCTTAAGTTTACTTTTTTATTTTTGCAAGTATAACGAAGAAAAAAAAAAAATACACCGCTAATGATTAGACCGGTGATCAGGCGGATATACCACCCAATGGGTTGACAAAAGCGTTTTTGGCATATTTTTGGACGGAAGACGAAAAGAGAGAAAACGTGGGGTTTATACATTTCTGCGTGTATGGTATAGCCCCCTTAGCTCCCTGCATTTATATACATACATACATACATATATATTCTGGAGACGGAAATACCAGGTCAAACTTGCAAAGAGCTTTCGATGAATGAACGGTTCCAAGATCCAAGATCTAAACGGAAGGAAACGACAATGACAAGCACAAAAAGTCATGGGTTAGTCCAGGAGAGCCGTTCACGTAGACTCCCAAGCCGAATATTAATGGCCACAAAATTTTATAGTGTATCGTAGAATCAGTACGGTGTAGTGTGTTACAAGCTGTTAAAACCGAATAGAACGGTTACCGCAGAGATGTACCGAAATCAGTTGAAGAAATTGAACGATGTATTGTTGCAAAAGGGATCGGCGATAACGGCTAACAGTCGTAAAGTCATCCTTTTGGATGCCTACGCTCGGCAACGCAAGATTTGTCAAGGATACATTATTGCAGCCCGCAGCTCGAATGGGAAATTCTGCCGCAGCCAGCGTCTTCGCCAAACATAGCATCTTCTCATTACCACTTGCTCAGGCCGATGCATCATGGTTTGGCTGGAGCGCGATTTCGAGGTGCTTAAGAAGAGCGACACGATATCGCCATGTTTCCAAAAGTATTGCAAAATCTTATAGAAAATGATGGAAACTATTTTGATTATTATATTGATGTATTGCAGCAATTTTTCTCGATAAATGTCTTTTACAAGTGGGCAAAAGGATCAAAATACCTGCGAACATCAAGAACTTCTCTTTAAAAACTCAATTTAATCGCCTTGTTTTGCTGCAGTCTTTTTAGAAATTTCGAGAAGTTCATCGAATGGCCAATTATTATTCCCAAGGGAATATTCTCTTCCCAACGGATTGCGGGGATATAAAGAAAAGTAGAATACGATGTACAATTTTCGTCACGTGACGTGATATAGGAGCGCGAGACCAAACGTCGATAGAATTTGCTTTGCCAGCGTCATTACGTGTCGTTTCGTGTAAGGTCGACCGCAAAATTAATTTTATTTCTTCCCTAATGCTTGCGGTGGTCTACGAGCAGAGCCGCATAGTATTACTTATTAATTTATGTGTATGTTGCTCGATGCTAAATATTTCGAAGAAAGTTTTCACCATAACGTCCAATTGAAAAGTAAAGTAAGGTTAGGTTTATTATATGAGAATTATTTTGTTTTTTGTTCTTTCTTTTATTAATTAATTTTCTTTCATTTCTTTCAGTTCGTCGAATGCTTTAATAATTATGCAAACGATAATTACTTTGTTTATAGCAACTGTTGCATGTTCAATGAATCTGTTGCTATTTATTGTTATCACAGACTCGTGTTTTATGCACAAAAAAACATTCTTTTTATGTTTCTATTCATAAAGACAAACGTAACGTATTTAATTTTTCTCAAATTGTATGTATAAGCATAAGTGATTATTATTATTATTATTATTTTTATTATCATTTTTTTTTTTTTTTTTTTTTTTTTTTATAAACCAAAGTTAGTTTTTCTTTAAATATAATTTCTGGGTTAATTTTGTGTTTCTGTTTCTGTTTCGGTTTCTGTTTTTTCTTTTTTTTTTTGTTTGTTTGTAAATGTAAGCAAAGTGCACTGCAGTGCAGCGCCCACCCTCGCATATACGTTGTATTATTGTTTTATTTTTATGGTTTTGCTGTCAAGGTTAGCATAATTTTCAAAGTTAGCGGAAAATTAATATGATACACGCATGAGTGATGCAAAAACCTAAAGGAAAAAAAAAACTGAAAACTATTATGAAATATTCTTAAAGTAGACAAAATAAAAAAATAAAAAAAGGAAAAGAAGAAAAAAAAAACTCGAAGAATAAATAATAATAACAATAAACATGACATACGGCTTTTTTCCCTTCGTTTTTCTTACCCACACACGTTAGTGCAGACAAAGACTTGAGACAAAAAACTTGTATTATTCAAGTCTGAAAGTGCATGTATTTCGTAATAAAATTTTTACTAAAATGAATTAAAAATCACAAATCCCTGCTGCTGATTTCCTAATAATTAAGGATTTGTATAAAGACACCTTAAGATATTAAATATTCTTCACAGCATGATTGTTTTTATTTTTCTTGATTCTAGTTCTGTTTTTTGTTTTGTATTTGCTTTCGTTTTCTTGAAAGCAAGGAGACAAAAAAAAGACAATTCTTTGTTTCAACCACAAAACTGTCACAATCATTACAAGAGACTGGCGCCACTTGCATTGCTCGGTTACACAGTCACAACTGACGATACTATGGTTTTCTTTATTATCATCGTAAATATTGTGTTAAATAAAACTGAGTATCTATTAAATAAGGCCAATGCGCACATAATCACACACAAGCACACGCAAGCCACTTGATCACCACCAACATGAATTTGTTGAACGTGACCCATATTAATGTAGTTGCGTTATTATTTCATTTACATTTAGGATTCTTCACTCATATGATCTCTTAGTCATTTACTTGCACAAACAAGAACTTTTGTTTTTTTTCTTTACCACACGATGTGTGACATTTTAAGTTGATTGTCTACGAACAATTGATATCTTTATGTTGTTGTGTATGTGTTGTATGTTTTTATGGTGCATGTAAATCGGTAAGAGGAGCTATCCTTCTCTATTTTAGGACTTCACGTGTGTACTCGGCTGGCATAGAAAGAATGTGTGAAAATAAACCTTCAGTTTGTTTTTTTTATTCATTTCACGAACCAAGTAAATGGAAAGGGAAAAGAATTATTTCGATTACAAATGAAGACAAATATGATAGGAAACTAGAATTAATTTAAATTTAATAAATAAATCAAAGGAGAAGAAATGTTCCATGCACTTGGCATGCTTCAATCTACGACCACTAACGATTTCACCACATTTTCTCATATGTCCTTTGAACATTGTAGAGAGCTGATTGATCCTATTTTCAACCTAAGCTTTTTCCTATATCGTACGAAATTTATATTTATCTAGAGTGTTAATCCGGGCTTTCGATGTTTTACGATTTAGGAAGACAGACAGAGATATGTATATATACATATATACAGTAAATTGAGTTCGAAATGCAAAAGCAAATTCTAATTTTTGCTTGTTCAGTCGCCTCCGAGATCTCAACATCCGCCTTCCGCCCTGCAGAATTTGGTTAGTGCAAATAAATCCACCTATCCGAGAAAGTGGGTGAATAATGGTAAATATATCTTTTATTTATCAGCGTCTGAGTGGCTTATCACGTTCCGAATTTTGACTATCAAAATGTAGCGTAAATGTTCCATCACGACTATGTAAAGTTATTTTCGCGATTACTTAGTATAAATGACTACAGAATAGTTTAAAGCAATAATGATCGTCCAGGGTGATTGTGTAAGGTTTTCAAATGAAATCTACAAGATGATTGAGAATTGATTAGCGAGAATGTTGCTGTTATAAAATCCAAAATACGTTTAAACGCTTAAAAACTCTGAAGCCCGGTGCTTTATCATGTTGTTGATCGGTTGAACAATGTTTTGTGGCGAATAGTGAGAGGCGTTTTCAGTGCAAAGAACACGTAAAGACCACATGATCTGCTCCTCGGTTGGTTGGGCGACAAAACGTATGGATGCCTGCAGTCGGTCGTTAGTATATATACAAATATACAAGTATGAATGTATACATATATATGACTGGTTATACGACAAACTTACTACACCCGGGTTTACGTTCATTCTGAAGAAACTAACTCACGTGTCTTTATCAGTTTCACTTCATTGTCAAATTGGATAATTTCTGCGCTTATTCGTATACATACACCTTCGCTGATACGAACTCTATCAAGCCATTATCTAGCGCTGTTGATCAAAATGAAAACATTGCGAGGCTTGTTACGCCGGCCAAAATATTTGCATCTTGAAGATGATTAAAATTCTGAAAAAACTTGATATACTTTTGACAACACTTCACAGGCTTGTGAAAAAATTCGTGGCATTTCAGAATATTAGCAGTCACTGCTGTCTATATATTACTTGAACAAAGATGGGAGTAAAAATACACATATTGTATACTTACCGTTCGACGATGGGGGTAAAAAATGCTTTCACCTTTAAGATGCTGCTATTCTGTGAAGCGTGTGTAATTATCAATCATCTGATCCTATCAAACACGAAACTTTACTTTACGTTTCGCCAACTCAAGCTTTGGCGCCGTTTGTGCAGCTTCAATCAACTTGCGCCATGAGCTTTTTCTCACGCTATTATCGCCATATGTGATTCACTTTTTATCGTCCGTTATCACTCTTTTGCAAAATGGATCTATTTTCTTATGTCTCAGTATCGATTCGCGGAAAACGAAATTCAGTTCATTAATTTTTTTTTTTTCTATTTTGATCGTCAATTCATTTGGCGGATAAACACATTTACCTTCTTTTATTTTCCAGCATTATCTCATCGAGTTTATCAATGATTAATCAAGCCAAGCATGGCAAACCATTTGCATGTTGCTGATTTTGATGAAACATTTGCAACATGCAGACGACAAATTTTTCACGAGCCTGTAGCGTTGCCTGCGTTCTTTCTCAGAGTTTTGACTCTTTTTGGAAACGTAATTACTTTCAGTTAAATTAACACTGCGCGCTGTTACACGCATTATAGTATAGCTTGATAGGCTTAGCGTTGGCAAAGTTACGTGAACTATTTAGTCAAAACTCGCGGTGGTTTTTTTCCGCAATTTTCTCATATTCAGCCCAAGAAGATGGAAGATGTAGTCTTTAATCGGGGACAGTATTTTAAATAAAGCATTTTTTATATTTCTTATGAAATTTTCAATTTTCCAAAAATTAGTTGCGTCACAAACTTCTTCCTTGCCCGGTGATTAGATTCGCCTAATTTGTCTGCAAAGGATAAGTGATCGTTTTAGCCACACAAGCCTTTCTCTCTGTCGATTTGTTGAAATCATAAAACAGAAAAAACAATATTTTTTGTTTTGCTCTGCCCAGATCAAGTTCAAAGATAAAAAAAAAATAGATACGGGGCACACTTTGAAATAGGTATACGCTCCATCAAGCAATTATATCGAATGATTTGTACGCAGGTTTATTCATTTCGGACGTTTATTAAACAATCATTGCTTATGCGCAAAGTATTTGCAAACATTTCCTTTAATTGGATTCAGAAAAGCTCGAATAGGGAATACTATCAATTAATGAGATTAAAAACGGACTTGATCGCCTTATAAACACGACATGCAGTAGTTACAAAATTATCTCAATGGGTAATAATGGAAAAATTGTTTATGTTATATAAATGTGTATCAATACACAAATCCATAGCAAAAAGTATATGCAAGCCAAAGTTAGAGTACACTAAAAAGTGTTGATTAGCTTCGCCCTATGCTTGCATATGCTGGCAAGACTTGCTTATATGTCAAAGGAATATGTCATAGGAGAACTTGTGAGAAACCCATCTCTTATTTAACTGATCGGTTCAGAATCACTTTCTGAAGCTAGCTAAGCTAGTCTATCCGTCTGCCTTCCTGTCTGTCTGTCTGTCTGTCTGTCTGTCTGTCTGTCCTGTTTTGCAGAAATATGTTTCACTGACCTGGTTTGGCCCAAGGACGAAAGCTATTGAATATGACTCGTATCGGACCTCTCCACCACTTTTTCCACCATATCCCATGCAAGGCGTTCTTTTGAGAAGCCGTAATATGAATCACTGTATTAAGCAAAGTGGTGTGGGGTATTTAATGGTGGGCAGTTTATCACTGTAGTGTTTTCACTTGTTACAGTTTCGTCAAATGTCGTTAGCCGATTTTGATCTTTTAGCTGAATTGTCGGACGCTCGGACTTTTTAAATATGTACAAATTGGCAACAACGCCTATTGCGACAAATATCACTAGTTGTGGGCGGGTTTTGCATCTGAATAGGCACTGAAGATATGAAATTTTGTACACTAGACGAAGAGACAAACTTATTTTGACGTTTTCAAAAGTATATTCATTCAAATCGATGACGTATGCAAAATTTACTTATATTCGCCGAGACGCATCGCAAATTCAAAAAAAAGTATTTATTTGTACGGAAAGAATGCCATAGGCGAAGTGAACGGAAAATTCCATTGCAAATATCTCCAACTTCAAGATGTTTTACGCGTTGGCCTGAATCACTTTTATGCCAACCACAGATTTCGGTTATGTAATGACATCAACGCTAACTGGGCAATCAATTGCTTGAAAATATTTCAAACAGTATACAAACTTTTGTGTATAAATATTTACTTAATTTTTGCTATGAATTAATTCATAGATGCGGGCTCACTGTCGCTGCTTGCGTTTTCAAACGAAGAACTAACATGCTTAATATACACTTAGTTGTTAAATGATAAAAAAGTATAAGAGAAAATAATATGAAAAAAAAAAAATAAATAAAAATAAACAAACACAAAAACAAATGAAAGACAAATGATTAATAAAGCTTTAAAACTGTAAGCTAACGACCAGTTGACTGTCAGTTGACCATTCAGACCAACAGCCTTGTAAGACGAATTCACTTTTATCTCCTTCACAATGAAATAAATGCATTAAACCGTGTACTTTGTGTTGTTCGTATTAAAAAATCAAGATATCAATAAAATGATTACCACCAAATACACACACACGCACGCACATGAAATCGTCATAATAGCTACTGAATTTCTTAATAAAGATAAACCAAGAATATCAGTTAGAGTTTTATGAGGTGAACGCTTCTTTCTCTTCGGCAAGTAAAGATCTTTGTTTGACTTATAACAATGTGATGTATTTTTTGTTTTTCTTTTTTTCTTTTTTTTTTTTTGGTACACAAATGAAAAAGGAAAAAGTAAATAACAAAAAAAAAAAAAAGAAAAAATAAATTAAATAAAACATAAATAAATAAAACGAAAGCAAAAAATAAAGACAAATATGAATTGTTTAAATGTCCAGTAAAAGGGATGCGTTTCCTTTTCAACGGGTCTTGCAAGCAAATCACGTATCCACGTCAATGCAACGCTTATATTGTACGTGGGTACAGATCACAAATATGGTATATGAAGTAATAGTCTGTGTGCGTGTGTGTGTTTGTGTGTGTATTTGTGTTGAATTTTTCTTCTTTTTTTCTACTTCAAATTGACTTTAAGTTAAATTTATGAAGGCCAGTCATCATTTAAACCATTCACTTATTCGTATGCGTTCACTCATTCACTCAATGATTGACTGTTTATTAACTTTAGAAACGGGGAAATATTATATATATATATGAAAATAAGACAAAAACAAATCTATAGATATGATACGAATCAGTTGTGTATTTGACCGAGAGATTTCTTAGTAATGTTTTGTATATATATATATATATATATATAATAATATATATATATATCTATATATATACAAGTCTGTTCATGGGTGCGCTCGCGCGCGTGTGAATGTATATATGTATGCTTAAAGGATATGTGCATTTCCTTTTTTGAGTTACGAACGTTTTCCGGTTTTACACTGCGTGCCATATCGATCTATACGATGACGTATAAAATTATGAAATATTTATTTATTGTCTCTGGTCTGTTTTCTACTTGTTTTGTTCATTTCTTATATTTTCATGATTGTAATCATCATAATTTCATAGAAATTATAATAGCGTATGCTTAGAATATTTAAGTATGGATAATCGAGTGGGGTTAGCAAACTAATAAGCAATAGGTCATCATTTCAAAAATACATTCAAATAAACATATCGTTACGTTAACTATATATACGTTAGGGGGACCCATAACTAATCAATTAGTTCGCATTCATGTTTTTTTGAAATGACATTTTTATTTCTTAATCGTTTATGTAATCACCATCGTTTGCGATGACTTGTTGCCATCGTTCCTGCAAAAGTTCAACCCCCCTCTTGAAAAAGCGGGGTGGGTGTGACTTAAAATATGACTCAAGGTGCGTTTGGACATCGGATAAGAAATTAAAATTTTTATTTCGTTAAAAATGCTCCAGTGACCTGAACAGTTGGTAGTCCGACGGTGCTAGGTCTGGAGAGTATGGAGGGTGCGGTAGAAGTTCCCAGCCTAACTGTTTAATTTTCTCTTGAGCAACCTTCGCTGCGTGAAGACGGGCATTATCTTGTTAGAGTATCACACCTTTTCTGTTCACTAAAGCTGGTCGTTTTTCTATGAGTGGGGACTGTAACCGTTGTAATTGTTGACAATACAGGTCAGCAGTAACTCTTTCCCCAGGTTTCAATAATTCGTAATGCCCTATACCGGAACAATCCCACCAAATACACAATAACACCTTCCTCATGGATAGGGTTGGTTTAGGGGTTGGAAGAGGTCTCCCGTTTGCAGACAACTATTGTTTCGATCGCTTTATGTTATCGCAAAGGATCCATTTTTCATCTCCAGTTGCGATCCTAGACAAAAATGGATCTATGCTTAGTCTGGTGAGCATGGAATTACAAATTGTTTGCCGAAGATCTTTATTGGCCTCAGACAACAGGTGTGGAATCCATTTACCTTGTCTATGTACCTTGCCAATTTCTTTTAAATGCCTTTGTACGGTGGACCAGGTAGTCCCAAGGCTTCTTAATAATTCCTGTATAGATAACCTTGGATCGGACTCCACTAGAGATTTTAAGGCGTCGTTATCGAATTGACCTGGGCGACCAGTTCGATGCTTATCTGGCAGGTCATAATCACTTGCAGCAAATCTTCTGAACCAACGTTGACACTTTTTGACCTTCAACACATCTCCATATGTGTCGCAAATTTTGCTTGTTGTTTCCGTGGCACCTAAACCGGCGTTAAAATGGAAAAGTACACAATTACGAATATGGCTCTCAGAAGGTACAAAGTCCGCCATTTTATTACAGGGCTACAAAAAAAATTTATATTGTTGGGAATAAATTACTAACAAACTGGTTGAAGAATAACACCAAAAAAAAGTATGCTTACACTTGTCTGGTTGCCGCAGGACTAATGAGAAATGGTATCTTGCGCAAATAATTGATCACTTATGGGTCCCCCTAATATATATATATATATGTATATATCTATATGAGTTGCTTATGTAAGTCCCGTAGACTTTCATTGTTTCGCCACACTACAGCATTATATTAAAATACAATAATAATTTCTATTACACGAATCAAGTCATTGTGAACCTTGCAAAACAAATGATAAAGATAAACATTAAAAAAAAAAAAAAAAACAAAAAAATATCGCAGTTTAACGATTCTTTCTAATAGATCCCTTACGAACGGCACTAGACAGACGTTCATAATTATTTTGTCAATTTTCCATTACTTTGACGTAAAATGTAATCCAACCAAAAACGCAAACTTGACAATACTTAGGAAAGATGGACGGATGGGTACCTGTATCTTCTTGGTTAGGAGTATAGTGTGTCATTCTTTAGAATGTCAGGAACGCTATGCGAACATAAAAGGCAGAAAAAGCTAAACATTGAAAATGAATTTCTTTTCCTCAATTTCTTTTAAATATTCTCTGATACGCTTTTGCATAATTTAGTGTCAGCTCGCATTATATTTTTCCCATAATCGGTCACCTATCTTGAAGAAATTGCTTCAGAATCGCTTCAGCCGTTTCTTTCAGTATCGAAAATTATTGTCTACATTCGTTTGTTTTACATATGTCCAAATGAAAAGTGCTCGTCATATGCGAAACCCACATTATATGGGCGGATGCAAGATGACTTATTAGTGCGTTAAGCGATCTTCATGTTGATAGTGAAAGGCATCCACTCTGAAGTGTTCGAAAGGAAGTTCGTATTGTGTAAATATTCGCGGTAAGGGCAACCGAGCCTTTGAAGCTATCCACAAAGAGGCAAAGTACAAATTGGTTAGGGTTGATAAGGATTGAAGCACAGCTCGAAGAGAAAATAAATAATTCTTTGGAATTTCTTGTAACAATATTGGGTAGTATGGAAATTTTCTGCGGTCTTTCACTATGAAATAAAATAATTTCTTCTTTTTTTTTTTTAACACACACAAACTTGTCGTTGTTGTGGGTTAATTAAGTACTTCTGCAATCTCACGAATCATGGTCTCTCGATCAACTGCGATGGTATCAATGGCATTTGGCCTACGAGAACGCTTTAAAACTTTCGCTGAAAATTTCCAAAATAAAATTTCGCAAACCAATTTTGGCAAATGTGTTCTGCTCACTTTGATCTTCCAAGTCTCACTGCGTGTCCACGTCTCACTACTATAGCACCACAACTGATTACTTTAGAAGAATTAACGTAAATCTGCCCTACATGACTATATATACCTTTAACCCTGATTATCTATCTAGCTACCGGAAAAAATCTATTTTAACCTGGCGTCGGCGGAAATGGAAAAAATTTTCCGGACTACCTAATATATCGGTCAATAATTCGCGGGGTAATAAAAGAAAAGAAAAAACCGCTTCAAGGATGATACAATTGCTGCCAAGCATCTTTACACTTTCGATGCCTTTTTTATAGCATAGATTTTTGGAGATCTTCAAGTGATCAAATCATCTTTCCTTGGATCGTCTCTTTGTTGGGGGGCCAGAACTGTAGAAGACGTTGCAGTAACCAGCATTTCGCACTTCACCTTATGTAATATTGCCATCGTAGCCATCGAATCGTGGCGCGGTGCATCTGTTTTACGTGTGAGTCGTCGCGGTAGCCATTTAAAAAGCGGCCTTTTTATGCTTAAAGTGAATGCACGGACCTTTCTTTATTTGTCACCTGCATTCAGAATGTTACTCATCTTTTAATATCTCATACTCAGAATAATTAATTTTCAGGATTTTTTCATTGTTGTCTTGTGTAACACCTTTTTAGAAGGAAGCATCGTCGACGTCTGCTCGTTTTCGTTTAACTCACAAATTGCTGCTTTCGTTAGAGAAAGGTCGCAACAAGCAATTTCTCAAACCCTTGATGAGCACACAGAACGGTATATTTTACGAATCAAAGGAAGTTACTAGAAGGTAGCTCGCAAGCAAATGGTTGTAATAACATGAAATTTGGGCAGGCGAAGTTTACGCATTGTGACTTCCGAAAAATAATAGGGATTTTCTGTTGGAGAGGACAATTTTGTGTCAGCTTTGGGTATTGTTAACCAAATAGTAATAATAACAAGTTTTGTTTTTTAAATAAGATGTACATACGTACATAAGACATGGTGTGTTTTTTGTTTTTTCTAATTTTGATTTTTGCCTAGAAAAAAAAACCAAAAGCATAAAATATATCTTGGCAAAGACACAAACCACGAACAAAATATCCACCTTGCAGCAATCATAAAAAGTTGGGCTACGCACGATGGGCTAATTTGAAACTAGTGAAATATGGTATGTGAAAGGAGAGCATTTTTGTTTTGCGAACGTTTCCTAAGCGTTCCGTCTTCGCGAGAAGACCTCTCTTGACTTTTTCCTCCTTGGCCATCTCAAGATTACATTTGTTTGTTTATTATGTATATTTGATCTTCTTCTAAAATGTTTTTCTCTTTTTTTTTATATTTGTCTGCATTCAAATAGTTAATGATACTGGAAATTGTTTCTGTTTAAAAGCCACACTTTTATAGCGTTTTAGTGATAAAAAATAATAAATAAATAAATAAACGAAGAGATCTTTGTGTGACATACTCAAGTTTTAATAGGATTTTATTTGCTATGAATGAAGGAATGAATGACTGTCTCGTCTCCATGTCTCAAACAGTGATTATAGTCTAGCACAGGCCATCATTATCATGATCATCATCATCATCATCATCATCATCATCATCATCATCGTCGTCATCGTCGTCCACAACAACAAATTGCAAAAAAAAAAGTGCTGGTGGTATCTAGTACGAGTATGGAACAGGCAAAAATCTACACCTTTGGTTTTAATAATAGATGTGCGTGTGTTTAAGTGCATCAAAGTGGTGGTGGTCCATTTGTTTTGTTGATCATTTGTCGCATTTGCGCGTTTAATAAAATTGCATTTTACAACAACGCCAACGAATTTGTAACTCTCAGCTAACGTTACTCCCAGGCATTGAAATGAACTCGAAAGGAAACTGCCATCTGTGTAGTAACACAATGACCACCACCAGCACCATTATCGTCATCAGTCGGTATGTTAGTGTGTTCGCGTTGACTTTATGAACAAAATCCATATGAAAGAGGAGAAGAGCGAGTGCATTATTAATAACAATATAAATGTTGCAACTAGTACTACGGTTTCGCTCTGTAGTAGTTAAATGGGAAATTCTCTGCTCTCTGCACTGAACGTGAAGAAAAAAAAATATAAAAAAAAAATAAATAAATAAATAATAAAAAAAAAGAAGGAAAAATTTATCAAAATGTATTTTGCACAGCATTTGTTATTGCGAACACACTAGACCAACTTACCACGCTCTATGGCGTATAAACCATTAAGTGATTCCTAAAATATGCATTTTGTTGTTAGCAATTGAGGTTAAAGTATAAAGTAACCGCTTTTAGAAAATGAAAAAGAAGAAGAATACAAAGACAAAGATGACGATGATGATGAAGAAAACTCCCAAACTGCTCTTTAAGGTCATAGCACCGAATGTACAATAAAAATGTTTGGCAAATAAAATGACAATAATTTTTTATAACATTGTATGTCATCCTACTGTAACCACATACAGTTGGTTCCATAGTTAGCTGACTAGCTATATAGCTCTAACTGACTGGATGCTATGTATGTCGGTGTGTGAAATTATCATCATTTTTTCTTTACCAAACCATTTATCTTCGAGTATTTTAGTTGTTACTTTAGTTTATTCTTCTTCTTCATCTTCCTCGTCTTTATTGCATTTATCAGGTGTACGTGTGTCGTGTTTCATTCAAACACATATATATATATATATATATATATATATATATATTATACACATCTACATATATGCATTTCCTATGGTCATCATTATTCTTTACGGTTGGTGCAGTTTCTCTGTTGTACCATGTCATTGCCATTGTTGCTGTTGTTGTTGCACTATAATGTTGCATTTAAAGTGCTTAGTGGTAAAAATGTGATAATCCGTTTTGACAAATTTACCATAATGTTATTAAATTGCATGAAATGCTATAGATTTCATTATGGCTGTTGTTAAAGTACTTAAGAAAAATAAAAAATAGAAAAAATAGAAAAAATAAAAAAATAAAAAAGAGGAAATCTACAACAAATAAAATTTTCTTTGGAAATATTTTCTTACGAAATGGCGTTTTTTACATTCAAAAATAAGATAACTAACTTCGTTGTAACAATGTTTGTCTCTAAATATCATTTGAAAGAAATTTAGATTTAATATCGAATAATTTTAGCTCACTCTATAAAACCGCAGCATAAGAAGCAAAGACGATTTCCTTAAAACGCATGATTGCAAAAAAGCCGTTTGGCTTCTGTTCTGTTCTCTTCTCTCCATGTGTAAATGAAAATTTTCACTTCTTATTAAAGCCCATGCCATTGGATTCATAAAATCTTAATTTTGATCTCATTTTTTCTCAACGGTTTACATTTTCAGTTGCCTTGTATGCGATTGAACACATATTATATCTCTATATATGGAAGGCAAGCTCAAATGACAGCGCAAGGAAAGACTTGCATATCGATACGAAACGAACAATTATCGCCCGTAAAGATATGTGGCAAAGACTGTTGCTGTCTACGGGAGATGGAACGTTAAGGTACGATAAGTGGAAAATTTATCAAATCAAGTTTTTTTCTAATTAATTAATAGAAATTGTATATGCAAATTATATTGCCGGACATATACCAATATGTATATCATATTTTCGGACGGACGAAGGGAATAAACATTTTTTTCCTGCAATTCCACATAGATCTTTACTTTGCTTTTATAAATTTTGTATTTTTTGTTTTTTCTGTGACCAACTACTCAGGGGAAGCTACCATGTCCCATACGTGCGCGCATGGTGGTGATCATGAAGGATTAGAGTTTCGAAAACAATTTGTTTCCAAATTCAAAAACAAAAACACACTCTTTACTTAAATCAGTCTCACATAGAGTTTGCACTTTGATTATATCTTTAATAATGAAGGACTCCGACAAATCTAACTTTTAAATGATTGATAAGCAAATTTGGTTAAACTTAAACTGTGTAGCGGATTTCTTCTAAGACTGTATAGAAGGTTTAAGTCAATGCATAGTCGGGCAGACTGATCGCTAGTTATAAGCATTCGACCTGCTTTATTTTTTTCTTGCCCTTTCAAAAGCACAAGTTTTATATTTATGCCTTTATTTTTGGATGTCTCTTCAATAACATTTCATGATTTTTATACTCATCACCGAGGGGTGAGGGGTATATTCATTTCGTCAAAACCTTTGCAACGCCCAGGAGGAAGCCTCAGAGACCTAGCAAAATATATATGATTTCTTAATAAGCATCAAATTCTACATCGACTCAAGTCTGTCCGTCTATCCGTTTGTGTTATGTCTGTTGTCAACATTCCCCGGACCGCAAAAATCAAGCTATCGACCGCATATTTAGCACAAATATTGGAAGTTCTCACACACAGGTTGGCGTTGAAAATGGGTCAAATCCGTTCAAGGATACGCCCACAGAACCACGGAAGGTGAGAACACATCTGTTTTTTAAAAGGAAAGCGAATTTCAACCAGGCGAAGGCTTAACACGCCAATAATAATAAAGAAATAAAAAAAAAGAGAACGAGAGCCAACTTTTAACTGCATTAGCGGTCAGACAGAGAACTTCCCGTCCACCTTGAAACTTTTCCAATTTGCACGTCGTATTATCCCGTCGTTAATTGATTGGTCAATTTTGAGAAGAACACGACGAAGAAGAAAACAAGTGTATAACACTTATATATACAGTAGGTCGTATTAAAAGCCCTAGAGCACCTAATGGATGCTTTACTGAAGAACTTCTTATTTATTCGAATCGATAATTTTAGAGATGATATTAAGAGCAAAGCTGACAGAGAGGATATTCTTAGACAACGTGTGTTTCCATTGATATACTTACTACATTTTGTTGAAAACAAATTCCATTTTACTGGATCTGTCCCACTAACGCTTATGATTTTATTTGTCCCTAAATTTCCTATATTTTTCATACGGGATAGATAACTCCGGCTTCTTCAAGGTACACTCGAAAATGATATTTCAATTCGTTGGGTGTATTTATTTATTCATTTTTTTTGTTTTTATCATATGACTTGACTATGTTCCAAAGTCGGGTTACCATCATTTTTTTTTTTTAAATATTGTTCAATAGATTTGAGAGTATAAGGCATCGTTGCACGGTTTCTGAAGATATGATGATGATAGTGAAATTGGCAGCAAAACAATAAGCGAGTAAAGTCGCAAAACAAATTGTCTCAGAGAGAGCTATCACTTTCAGAAACAGCTTCAATAGCTAGATGCAATAGCAATAGCATGTGAAAAGATCATGACTTTTTAAGTAAAATTATTCCGAGTATTAAGATCTACTTTCACCATTAAAAGAAAAATATTCGAAGAAGTTCTCCAATCACAATGAGTGACAGTTTAGTGCTGTTTTCAAACTGCCGATATAATTGCGATATAATTTTTTGCAAATGCTGCCACTTCGACGGTTACTTTGAATAAACGCATTAGAGAAGAAAGAAAACGGCATTGACTAATCTTTTGAAATTCTCAATATTATACTATGCTGGGGTTCTGTTTTCAACACGGCTAGTGAGAATGCGAAGCTGTGTCTCAAACATGGAATTTTCATAACGATGAAGGCTAACTCTAGAGCCTGGAACGAATTGACGAATTTTTCTGCACAAAGCTATATTTTAGGATCCTGGCAGCAACTGCCCCATTTAGCTGATCCGTTTTAAACTCGTTCTATGCATAAAGATATTTTGAAATGTGTTCAATCAAATCAAATCAAGTTGTTTTTATTTTTTCCGAACGATAAATTCAAAAAAATCCTTCGTCATGTAATCGATTGTTATAAAGAAAAATCACAAATTCCCGCAACAAATTTATTTAGAATTATTGCATATACATATATATGCATATGTAAAGATAAAATTCATACATACAGACAGACATAATTGATTTAATAAAATAATAATAGTAATAATGAAAAATCCAATTTTCCAAGTGACTCTTGATAGCAAAATGCATTACTATTGTCGAGCAAAGTGTATGGAATTCTGAAAAATAGGAAAAAAAATTGCATTTTATCTGATCGCGTATGACATGCCTTATAGTCATATTCACATGTGTATGAAAAATTTTACATAATTCTGTTTATAACCGCAAAATGAAAACAACAACACCACCAACAACAACAAAGAATTATTTTATGGTTTTAACAATAATTCGTTCTCTCTACAAAGCCCCCAAAACTGAATGAGCTGACATATGATTAGTGGATTACCAGGGAAAAATATTATTACAACGAATACGATCAGAATGAAATGTTTATATGTATTTTTAAAAATCAAATGAAATCCGGCTACGAAAATTATATATAGATATAGATGTGCACCTACATCTACACAGCATACAACAGCGATCATCGTAGTTATAATGTATAGATAGATGACCTTTTTCCCAACCAACGCTAACCCAACCAACCAATGCTACTATACAATAGATTTCATTACGTTAATTATAAGAACGGGTATGAAAAGAGCAATTTAATGCCGGGTCTCTTGATTACTTGTTCAACTATAATTAGAATGATGAGCCGTTTTAATTGTTCACAATATGCAGATGAACGTGTACACACGCATACATATGCACACACACACACACACACCCCTGCATTCTATAATGCTCACGTATTTAAGTCTTTTAAAGATTTATTAACCTATGATGTGTTGTTTGTTTAAATAAAAATGTATTTAGAGCTATACGCTACGTTGTAAATACATGCATGACTAATAGATTCAATGACGTTAGTGTGAATTTACATATGTACCAGAACCAATAACGAATACCAACAACAACATAGATTTATTAGATGAATTTCATTAATAAAAATTCATATATTTTTTGCAATAATTTTTGTGTTAACTTAAACCACAATGATTTCCGGCTGCTGCTGCTGCTGCTGCTGCTGCTGTTGATGCTGATGCTGGAGGTGGTGGTGGTGGTGGTGGTGGTAGTGCTGGTGCCGCTGTTGTATATGACAGCGTGAGAAAAATTCTATTATTATTATTATTGACTTATTTTTAACCTTTTTTTTTTGTTTTTTTTTTCTTTTTTTCTCGGTCTATTCATATTTTTATATAAAATTTATACTCACTCAGGGCGGAGGAAAATAAAAATTAAAAAAAAAAAATACCCATTAAACTTTGTACATGATTCTTATAGTTAATCTTCACTCTTAGGGCTGGCAAACGGAACTAGTAAGATATTGTCGTCATAATTATTAAGTTGTAAGGTAAACACACAACTGGGAAATTTTTCTATTATAATTCGCCATTAATCTGTTAAAAAATGATTATATACACACACTATTCACAGGCAGTGAGCGAATGAAGCGAATGAATCGATCATAGTTAATGCGATAGAGCGAACTGAATGTGAAGCAAAGTGTTAAAGTTAAACTAACAATAATAATAACAACAACTAACATTAATAATAACAATAATAACAATGAACGGTAATCACCATGAATAATAATAATATTTAAAAATTTATTACACAGAGCTTGTATCTTAAGTCGTTCGCTTGTAATAACATTTAATAAAAATTTAATTGGAGCAATAAAAACATTTTGCCATTAGAGACAACTTAAGCAGAAAAAAAAAAAACTATACAAATAAATAAACATTAAACTGCAACAAATACTAATTGATATATTATTTAAGAATTCGCTTCATGTTGGTTCCCTTTTCTCTTCAATTCAATTAATATGTGCGCGGTAAGAAGAAACCAATCAGGTTATAAAGACCTTATAAGCGTTTTTTTTCCTTCGGTTAGTTTGCGGTCAAGTTAACATGAATTAAATAAATGAATTATGGGCTCTTAGTTTTCCCATAAGTCAATCGTCTAGACAGTCTAGACAAACTTGTGAAAGGCGGTACCGCACATTTTAAAATATTTCAAAAATTTCATTTCAATCTAATTTTTTTTCCTTTTCTATTCATTGTCTATACATTCTGTAAATAAATTTACAAAGTATGGATTCAAAGGCTGCCGGATAACTTAGATCACATGCTCGCCTGTATTGAAAACACTACCGCACTTGAGACTGAGTTGTTAGTCGCCATGCTTTGCCTGCTCGTCTATTCATGCAGATTCCAATTTAATTTATTTTATGAATAAACAGGATTTAAGCTTTCATTTAAACCTGCTTTTGTGCGATCTTTTTTTGTACGATAGCCTCACAAAACAGGTTTGAGTGTAATTATGATTTATTTCAAATAAATGCAGCAGCCGTTCACATGAGTAACCGAGAGGGTAAGAGTAGCGACTACCAAATGTGTGTTCGCGAATTCAAATCTCAATGCGGTAGAGTTTACTGTGGTCGTAGGTATAGCGAGTGCTCAGTCGGTAAAGGCATTAGCCTTTCAGCGATTGGGCACACACCCAACAGGATACAGCCGCTTTCCTATTTCCTCTCTTTTCTCCCTTTTTTCCGACCGTCTCCGTATTATACGAATATCATACATACTCTGAGTGATTGGTGCATGATAAAAAAAACAAAAAACACCAAAAAAAAAAACCCCCTGAATTCTTTCTCTACATATACTTTCTACAAGCTTTAGCACTTTATTACTACTGTGTTGCTTCTAGTTAAGAGTTAACTTATAATGACATTGCTTCGCTTTTAAGGAAATCAATCGGCAATGCAAGGACTCTTCCACGCACTTTGTAATGCCAGTGGCATTGGCTTGTCTCCGAGTTCCACGACGAAGCCCATCTCAATTCCTTTCGCCTAGAACAGACTCCTCGACAAGTAAATCAATTTCGATAAAATTCTACTAACTAAATATTAGTCATTACGTCACTACGTATCGGTTGTCATAAGGGAGGGAGGGAAAAGTCAACATTCCTGTGCTTTAATGTGTGCGGACGACAGTAAACTCTCCCTCCTCTTTGACTCAATACATGGTACTAAACCTCTTCAGTCTGATCTTGAGAATCTGTGTCCATGGTGTTCAATCAATGGTATTCGTGAAAAAATGTAAGAAGAAGTCCTTCACGTGGTGTAATACGATGCCTTCTTATTATCCTATTGTCAATCACATCCTGGAAAATGTTTGCAATTACAAAGACTTATGAGTTGTTTTTGACTCAACACTTAAGTTTAACAGTCATATCGAAGTGTCAGTTAATACAGCTAAACTCCTTTTAGGGTTTATAAAAAAAAGATGGTGTAAAGATTTTCAAGACCCATGCGTTACGAAGTGCTTGCATACTTCTTTAGTTAGCCAAAATCTTGAATAGTCATCGGTAGTTTGGCTTCCTAGCCACAGATACCCTCTTATCTTTTGGCTTGGGATGGAATCCCGCCCTATTTCTTCCACCGTATAATAAGAGATTGAAGCTCATCGATTCGATTGCCTACCCTGGAGAAAAGGCGTGAAATGTTGGCTGTAACGTTCCTCTTTAAGCTAATAGGCAAAAGCTGATGTTTATTCGCCGGCTTTATTAGAACTTATTGATGATGATCAGGATCTTAAGACGTTTTGTGCTCTTGCTGCTACCACACAATGCCAGCTACCAATTGTGAGCTGTTAAATTCGTTTCGGGTGATGTGTAAAATGGTCAACGATCATTACCGCTTACTTCATCTGTCCGTTTTGTTTGTTAATAAGGTGAAAAGCGTTATATCACGTAGCTAACTGCTAAACACCTTTGAGTCTTGTATAAATATGAGTAAATTGAGTCAAAATACTCACTTATTGTTGATTTTTTCGCATTTGTTACTGTTAAAAATGTATAAATAAGCGCACATTCATATCAATCAATATATATCCCACTATCTTAGTTTAGGGCTTAGCTGAATTTTGTTGTATATATTATGTTAATCTCATGTTTATTGTTAGTTATTTTTCTCCTTAACATCACATTTTAATTTATTTTGCAGCCTACATGCGGCTAATGGCTTGGTCCCTGGCGGAACTTAATTAATTAATTAAATATATAAATAAATATGTTACGCGACGATCCATAACCACGTGCTTCCCTACTTGAGAAGTCTTATATTTCCCATATTTCCCATATTTCCCGATTTTAAAGGAATTAAGTTACACTCTCCGACAGAATTTATGATGAAAATGTGATGATATATTATAATATTTGATTTACGCCTTTCGCTTTCATAGCATATTACTTTTTACTATTACGAGTTTGCACGTTTGTGAAAACAACAAGAAAAAAATTGATGAATGAGATGGCAACGTTGCCAATGTCGTTTTGATATGTCTTTTGATACGCCCGTGCTTACACGTCGCATTGCCTGTTTTGTCCTACGTTAGAAACGTAAAGTTGTTAAGCATGAAATAAACTAAATATATTATATAATAATTCGTTGAAACATTACAAACTATTGCAGGAGCAAAGATTGTTATGGTATATAAACAAACGACCGCAATCTTCTTTATTTCATTATTTGTTTCATTGCATTTATTCGATCGATTTTAGATATATATACCGGGGGTGGCGTTATGGAAGATTTGGTCTTCCTTTTGCCAAACATCGTAAGATGTATTTTTCTTCATCGTTCCTATGCGTAACATTTTGAGATAATTCAAATCAGGCAGTCAGCCCGTCTTAAGATCTCCTTTGTACTGTTCCCAAAAATGACATATGTACGCTTAGTCGACTGCTACACACAATGAGTGTGCAAATGGACTCATAACTGCATTCATAATAAAAATTTATACCTTGGAATCTATGGTAGATGTTAATAAAAAATTAGAAGAAAATATTTACTAAACCGTTTGAAAGTTTAGTGTAAGAAGGCACAGGCCCCGGAAGTAACATTCATCTGTTCCAGGGATGTATGTGTATGTGGAAAAGATTGTTGTGGAGAAAATTGCAATTAACCAAGTGACACGCCCCCAGTTAACAAGATATTTTGGAACTTGGCTGTGCTTCCGCTTCAATAATAACTTCCTTACTACTGGTAAACTCTTTTTGATCTTTAGCATCTTTGAGGCAATTTGATAGTTAGAAGTAAAATCTTGGTATTTGTTTTCCAAAAAGAAAATGGAATATAAAAAAATAAATAGCATAAAAAAAAAAATGTCAACTATTTTCAAGTTTTTTATTTTCTATTTACTTATAATAAATCTTTTTTTTGGTTTTTTTTTTTTTTTAAATACATTACAAATAATTTATAAAATTATTTCGGAATTGTTTGAAAAAAGCAAATTTTAACATTTAAGGCACGTTATTGTAGTCAGGTTCGCGTAACCCAGTGAACTCTCAAAGCTGAAACGACAAGAGGCACAAATTTGCACATTTAACTGTAGCATGTGATGTGATTAATATATAAAAACATATGTAGACATATGTTGACTTTATATATATATAATTCAGTTACTTTTCTATATCGTGATCTACGTGATTTTATAGATCTATGTCGAAGGTGCTCCTCCAAGCAAATGACAAAATATTACGATGTGTCTTAATATTAACGATAATAACAATAATAATAGTTAGTAATAATAATAATAATAATAATAAGAAGAAGAAGAAGAAGAAGTAAAAGAAAAGAGAAAAAATTAAGGGAAGAGAGAAATGAAGAAAGCATAGGAGAAGCAAACACCCATTAGTTTATTTTATGCTGGCATTAGAGTTTCGTTTGTCTTAATTTTTCTCTTCTGCTTTTTTCTTTTTAAGCAATTTTTTGATCTTTTTCTTTTTTTTTCGCTGAATTTTCTTTTAATTTCATTCCTTCAGCATTTATGGTAAAGTCACGTTGGCATAATTTGTTTTATGTTAATGTGAGTAGAGTGGCTTTTTTTCTTTTATGTTTTTTCAAAATGTTGTGAGAAAAACTAAAAGACCAAAGGAAAAAGAAGAAGCACAGCATAATACAAATATATTGTTGTAAATCCTGACAGCTGTTGCTGCTGTTGTTCACTCTTGGTTTTCAATGAATTGGTATTTAATTTAAGTGTCCATTGGCGCATATTTACCCAGAAAAAAAAAATAAATAAATAAATAAATAAACATAAAAAAGACCAAATCTTTGAAAATCAATTTCAAAATCTGAACAAAACCCTTTTGTTGTTGCTTCCAATGTTGATGATGATGTTGTTGTTGCTGTTGCTAAAAAAAGCACGACATAATTGTAAATGTTTTGTTGCAGAATTGTCATTGTTTTTCTTTCTTTTTCTTTTTCTTTGTTTTTCTTTTTTTGGTGCTTTTTGTTCCTCGCTTTTAATACAATTGTTATAGCTTTAGATGCAACACGGTAGTGTGGTAGCTTTTAAAAACAATTTGCTATCATTGCCATTCGATGCTTGGCTCCCTGTTAGCTGCGTCTGACTTTGTACTTGAAAAAGAAAAAATTAACAAAATTAGTTGGCCATAAAACTAGTGCCTTACAAGACCATGAAGTGGTTAATCGTGAGCTACTGGAATTTCTGAAACAGTCTTGGAAAAGGAAAATCGATAGAATTTTGGAATAAAAAATGAAGAAAGAAAGAAAAAGGTAAAAAAAAAATGAATAAAAGAATAAAAAAATTAGTGCGCCCCCTCATTAAGACATATAAACGGCACGTAAGCCAAAGCTTATCAGCATTAGATTTAGTGGTAAGAATGATTTATTTTCTTTTAACGATGGCTAATCACTTCACTTTTCACATGTGACATACTTTGCTTTATGGGGAACATGTTTCCCTTCTCTCTATGGAAACTTATGTAGTGCGTTCAAATACACGCTAATCACACCAAGCTTCCTATCTGGCACATATATGTCAACACTGGTCACACATGCTCTAAGCAGGTTTTCTAGGCAGCACCGATCTACAAACAATAAGTGTCAAAATATTGTTACATTTTGACAATTAGTTTAGAGGTTACTTGATTTTAGTATTAGTGACTTTACTTATGTTCCTTTTTGATGAGAAAAAATTGGGATTTCTTCATGTGAGATATGCGACAATAGATGAGAATGGGAAGAATCACTAGACTGGACCAGAGCCAAAATCGGCGGTGAGCCAAGCTGATCGCAACCGATCAAAGGCCATTTAAAGCGCCACCAAGAAGACAAAAATCGACTGTAGAAATTATCGCCTCTGCATTTTGGTTTGGCGCATGTTACAATATTTATCAACTATCTTGGAAAGGGCTGAAGCATCCATAGCGTATGTTATGTAACATTATAAGTTGCACTTGATTGACGAACTTATGAAAAAACGACAACCGCAAACGGGAGACTTATTGAGCGATGTGACAGATTTTTTTTTATTTTAAAGTTTGAATCAGTTACATCGCGTGCCACAGGACTCCCAAAAATTAAAGATGTTTCCCAAGAATTAGTGCTTTAGTGCTTAGTATTTTTTAATATTTTGTAGTAAAACATTTTTCTTTTTAAGTATTCTCAAATATTACCGTTTTATCACCTCTTTCCATCAAAAAAAAAAAAAAAAAAAAAAAAAACAGTACAAAAGAATGCCCCTTTCTAGGCCTTTGCAGGGCATTTATCTCTTCATTACCAATATATCTTCGTGTGCAGCTCTGTTCTGACATTGTCACTGTTAAGACGATCATTAAATTAGTTATTGTCTTTGCTTGGCTTTGCTTGGCTGCAATCTATTCAATCTGATTAAAGTTTTTTTGTAGGGTTTCTACACTTTTCCTGATTTTCCACCAAATCTTTAAGAATATTGTATATATGTTTTGTTCCACTTCTTATATTTCTTTTGTACTTTTATTATAAGTTTTAAAAATTATCTCTTTACTCCGTTGCACTTCACTCTTTTATTTATTTCACTTATTATACCCACCGGTAAAGGATGGGCCGTGTAGTCATTTTGTCATAATGTTTACCACGCCAAGAAGCAAGCTTCAGAGACACTATAAAATATATGCATTCTTGAGCACTACGAAATTTTTCGTGGATTAGACTACTTTGTCTGTGTGTTTGACCGCCTGGTGCTGTGTGGTGTGTTTTGTTGACACTCTCGTGGTCGTACAAACGGGACAGAGCGCAAGTTCGCAGTGGCGCGTAAACTGAACGCAATTGTCTTTTTCAAAAAAAGACTATAATTTTCCACTCTTTCAGCATTGACAGTAGTTTGCAAAGTCAATAGTAGAGCATTCTATAGTTCGTTAGCATTTCTAGAAAAGGTCTTTGGGACAGAAGGCTGTGTTTGTACCATCTGTATAATTCGCATGCTTCTATTGGTGGTCGCGAACCTTAGTTTCTCATGCAGGCATTGAGGCTCCTTTGTGTAAATAATTTCATGCAACGGTAGTAGTTCTCTCTCTCTCTCATGAAGCACATTTTCAACTGAGATGCATCTGCCGATACGCAATCCCGTGATCGCTTTAATGCACACACACATATCGAAGAACATTATCGACAGCCATTTTTGAACTCCGCAACACAGCTAGCCCACAATTGAGAGAAGACTCTTTCTCTTTTTGGCCACAGGAAACCTTATTCTATAATAAATGGCATAACTGACGTGACTTGTTCATGTTAACTTTGAAGCAACATATATTCTTAAGGTTGCAACCACCATCATCAGCATGTAGCACCATCTCTAAGTTAATTCTTAATTATTACTTATCGTCAAGTTGGTTGAAATACTTGATTCGTTCTTGGTAATTAGCAAATATTTGCATTCATTTGTATTCAATAAGAGAGCATTAGACGTAAAGCATCGCCCATGTTCATTCGGTTATTGCAACCAGTGCAAGTAGAGTGGCAGATTGTCATACCTACACACAAGTTCACACTGCTGCGTACTACACATTTTGGTGGGCTCTGTATGTACAGACTAGATAAGAGTAGACCTAACACTGATGCTTGGGGGATCTCCCCTTTTGTGGTAAAGCACTTGACGTTAAAATGATAGAGCAAATAACTACCTGCGATCTGTCGGCTAAGTAGGTGCGAATAAAATTCACTGGGATGTACAAGAAATTCTACATTCTCGCAAGCTTGGCATAAAGAGCATCACGTTCAACTGAATAAAGCGCCTTTGCAAAATCTGGTAGGACAAGGAATTTTATGCTTCCGACTTCAATACAAGAGCTAATATTATCCGTAATTTGGTCATAGAGGCAGGTCTATGGAATCATATTCTAAAGCGCATTTGTGCGTTTGATAGGACAGCAATTTCTCAAAAATTTTCGAGTGATATGAAAGGATTGGAGGATAATTGATTAATGTAATAACAACATTTAGTGACTTGCTGAAGAGTGGATCACAAATATATCACGTTTTTCGCAATCTCCACATTCATCCTAAAATTTTGAAATACTAAAAAAACACAAAAAGATAACAAGGCCGGTTTAACCGTTGTTTGGCAGAAACGTATGGGTAGCGATCTATCAGTCACGCACGTTAGAACCGCTAATTGCAGATATTCATGTAATAGTTATCTACTCGATTTTTAGCCATAGACTAACTTATTTGGAGTCTTGGGAAGCCGATGTTGTTTTCAGAAACAGTATTTCTAAATTGATTTTGATTTCATTGATTCGTTATTAGGTGTTCCTGCTTGCACTTAGCTGATCAACTTGCAGGTCAGTCGCTTATTTTACGGACTTCAATACACTTTGTAGCCATGTAAGCTCGTATTAATCTTGTTGCCATCTATTTGAGAAAATTGAAGATTCGAAACGCCCGGGCTCGGATGAACCGAAGGAACATTCGAGAACCAAGTGTTAGTACTATGTTTCGATTAAGGCTTCGCAAAATTGCTGAAAAAGTCAACTTTATTATTAACATTGCTGCTTATTGCCGAAAACCCTTTTCTTTGTAAAGGAGCAAAGAGTTCTCTGCTCATTACATCAATGTTGTTAGTCTCTAAATCCTCTGCGATCATATATATATATATATTTATATATATATATAAACAAAGGGTCATTTTACATCATTAGATTAAGTTTATGGTCGTAGAGTAAGATCTTAAGGGAATGAAAAACCATCATTATCACAGCGCAATATATACTTTGGGAAGGTTAGTGAAAAAAAAAACTTGCTTTCATTGCGAGTCGAAAAAAAGTTTAAAGCGGTCAGTTAATTAAGACATTTGCTGTTAAAAGTCATCTAATAACTATAAGAAGCTTATTGGTAATTAGCAACCGGTATTTGAATAAACTAAACATGACGTCATTCATTATTGCTAAAGAAGCAAAATCGTCAAGTTTGCTTCTTCAAGTTCTTCTACGAATATGTCTTACCTTTAATTGTTTGCAAACTTACATAAATTTATTAATTTAACTATTTAGGCCACTTTGCGCGGTGTTCGCTACACCTTTGACTTTAAATCTAAGTTGATGTTTATGTTCGTATGCATGATATATATGGTGAGGTGAGTATTAAATCATTCCATACTCGAACTTTACGTAATAACTTCTTTAAAGTAGTATATATTTCAAAATACTTTCTGACGCTACGTAGAGAGTGGAATGAATGGTTGCAAAAGACCACACATGTTGTGCTTAGTTGTCCAACTGATGTATGACGGCATGAATGTATGCGCGCGCATTTATGCGTAAGACTAAATAACAAATTGGCTGCGCATTCATCAATCACAGGGTATTTTAGGTTATAGGCCAGACTTCTGCTTTCTGAAGACTTTTTTTTTTTGTCTCTATCTCTCTTCCTTTTTTTTTTGGTTTTTCTTGCATTTACTTTATGAATGATTACTAATGTTATTGATAGGCGCAACGATTTCCGGCGGAATTAAATGTGTTTCAATTTCGCTCGATTTAAAATTATAGCGTTTCAAAGGTTGTGTTTTTAAAATTGTTGCCCAAGTTGAGCGCAATTTCAAAAGGTTCATTGAAGTCAACCGATATATTGCGCTACATAGTAAATATCAATTCTCAAGAACGTATTATATATTCCCAAATTTTCTTCTTCATATATACGCAGAAGATAAGATCTCGTTTTATTATATATCGATTAATAATCTCCTAGCTATGAAGAAACCAGTTGGCGTATTTCGCATTTATTGATAGATCTCCTCAAGGGCGACGCAGTTAGTCCACTGTTTCGATGAAGCATCTCACCAAAATTTGCAAACCGATAACAGTGGCCGAGGATCAGACACGGAGATGATAGTATGCCGCGCAGCAAGTCGATGCAACTTCGCAATTGTAATCATCGACTTCTAACACAAATAAACTCCACATCTATTATCAAAATTTTGATGCAAAATAGTGAATATACACTGACTTCTGAGACACTGCATGTCAGCTATCTCTTATAACTTTAGTTCTCGATTATCAAGAATAATTAATGAGATTCAGTATTACACGCCGGCTTGAAGTCAGCAAATGGGAAATCCTTGAGGAAGAATTCCTACAGCATTTTTCAAACAAGTTTAAAGACATCTGTTCCCTCAAAAAGAGTTCAAGGTTTAGTTAGCCCACAACATTCCACCCGAGTTTACCATTGTTTTGAAAACAACAAAAGTAGTGTCACTTAAATCACTATACACCACAAACAAATGATGGAAATGACTTGAAATTTTGATGGATATAGTTTTTTGCAAATAATTTATTTTGACTTTAGTTCTCGTTGGAAAAGAGCCTGTAGAAAATATTCTAAAAGGTCGTAATGAAATGACTTCTTCTGCACCTTACGCGGATCGTATTTGTCATTGCATACTTTTTCAATTTCATGCGGAATTTAATGCAACGGTGTTAACAAGAACAGCAAAAAAAATTTGAGACATTGTGATGCTTACGACGATGTATTAACGTGGGCCCAGAAGATCTGCTGCTGGTGATTATGGTCTCTACGACAGGCTTGAGAGGCCTCAAAGTGCGTCGATTTTGATAATCAAACCCTAATATCCTAGTTATTGGAATCCGATTCAAAATAAAGTATACAAAAATTATCGAAAAGCCTTGGACACACATGGCCAACTAAACAAGAAGACCTGCACGAAATTCAAGACGTATATAGGGAAGGAACATTGGTGCCGCGTCCACTTTCTGAAACCAACAAAAGTATTCGTCGGTCAATTTGCACTGCATTGCTATGCAGATATACGATTCTTAGCACAATCGGATGGAAGGATGGATGTTTCATGACGATATAAGGCATTCTAAGTAAAAGCTTTCACAAAGTAAATCACTTAGAAAGATGTTACCATTCATTTGGTGGGACTGTAGTGGTCTAATCCGCGTTGAGTCGTTGAAACCTCGAAAACCACTTTCAGTAGAGAGAAGAATTAATCGCGCCTACGCTATATTATGCTATAAAAAATTTAATTTTTTCTCACTACCCCTATACCGTGCAGAGGCCGACGAAGCCGAAGAAGAAGAAAAAGAAGAAGAAGTATGGAAGAAATACCATAAAGTATATAAATTCTTGACCAGTTTCGAATTTGGAGTGCACCTAACCATGTCTGCTTGTTCGTCTGTGCATCTATCCGTCTGCCCAACTGTGTATTGTCTGTGGTAAACATTCTTCCGTTCGCAAAAATGACGATAACGCCTATGAATTTGCAAAAGAATTTGAAAATGGCATGACTATGCAACAACAACGGTATACATCTTTGCTGTTCGTATTTTCTGCTTGTTACTCATAAGGTGCAAAAAATCAATAATTATTTTATTAGGTGCTTGCATATATTTTGACCCAGCGATATCTATTACTGAAAATGGTAAAACAATGCGAACTATCAATGTACACAACGATTAAATCCGATGCTTTTGACCTTTCTCTACATAAAGTAACAGTTTTCTCCTTAATGCCATCGCGTTATTCCGTGCACACAGTTGTTGGTTTTAGTGTCAACGATTTAAAAAAGATGATTTCGATGTCAATGATAAAGAAAGACTTGGAGGACTAGTAAGCTTCGTAAACGATGAAATGCAAGACGTATTGGACGAAAACGTAGTTCAAACTCTCAAAGAACTTTCGAATAGCTTAGCAGTTGATAAATCGACTGCTTCTAAGCGTTTACATGTGAACAGAAAATAGCCACCATACGAATTGACTGAAAGTAGCATTTCGAACAGTTTACACATCGCGGTTCCATCGCTTGCCAGGCGCAGAAAGAAAAGAAAAGTGGGTCGATTACGACAATCCCAAGCGCAAAAGGTCATGGCTTAGGCCAGGAGAACCATCCACATCGACGCCGAAGCTGAATATTCATGGCCATAAAGTTTTTGTTTATACCCAATGGCTTGGCATGTCATCGTACGACTTGAAAATTTTTATACGTGATGTTAACGATAAGAGTTCAAGACATAATTAGATAAGATTAGCCACTATAGCAGCGTAAATATAAAATTTACCACATACGCAAGAATTTTGTAGATTTTTATTAGAAAATAAAAAAAAAGTATGTCAATGGTCTTGATTGGTCCACTAATTAAGAAAGAGCCGCATTCGGCTTGAGCGTTGAAAAATTGCCTTATGCCGCGAGTTCAGTAATGGTTCCTATTTAGATTCTGCGAAATATAGAATATTTTCATTATTAAGCGTTTCTTATGCAAGACTTGTGCAGATTTCCTGGTTATTTTATTGATTCATAGCTTTATTCAGTACGTGTAAATATGTCTATTTTCATACAAACGTAAATGTGTTTGCATACATCGCTGATATAGGTATATATATATATATATGTATATATAACGTAGGCCATATTGGCATTTTATTTGTTAACCATTAGTGCCTCGTTCTTGTTGTTGCTATTATTATTATTATTATTATTATTATTATTATTATTATTATTATTGTTATTATTGTTATTACTATTTAAATTGCATTGAATCTAACGTAGTGCCACTGCGGCACGGAAATTAGCCTGACGGTTTGTACAAAAAAGCACGTTTATACATATATATATGTATAATATATACACGCAAACAAACACATTATATACATATCGTGTTTGACTTTTGATTTTTATTTGATTTTCTTGAAAACACTTTTAAAGGAAAGTAAAGAAGCCGCCGTACCGCTCAAATAGTTGTTTGATGTATACGCTTTTCTTTACTTTACAACACAAACTATTGTAACAGCAGCAGGCTATTGTAAGTATTGATGATGACTTAAAATGAACCACTGGAGACGCATCATTATTGTTTACACAATTATTAGGACAACATCAAGTTAACAGAACAACCGGCCAACAAATGCTTAAAATGACTTGCCGCTCTTTAGCTTAGTTACGTACGTTTTTGTAAGTAATTGGTTATAACCTGATATAAGTATGTATATATATATGTATATAAATATGTATATATATATATATATATATATATATATATAAGTGTGATGTTGATTTTATTTGTTAAAAGCCTTTATAGCGATTCAAACACTTTGATGTACGTTACGAGATAATGTTTTTTTTTCTTTAATATACATTCGTTTGTGCGCTTATACGTATGTAGGCATGTGTGCGCATATGCGTACTTATGCATGCCTGTGAAAGTGTGTACGAGGTTATGCATGTGTGCGCATGTATGTGCCTTGTGTACGCTTTAGTTTACACTCTCAAGTGTCAATTGCTTTTCATAAAAGCCACCACACAAATAGTCGCTGAAGTCAGCCAGCCACTCAACGGCGTTCATTGTTATGTGCTACCAAACTAAGTTAGTGATACTGTTTGAGTTTGCTTTGTTTTGCTTTGCTTTACTCACTATAAAGATAAGGGCAATACACTAGTCCCTCTACTTCAGATCATACACCATTAACACAGGCTCCTAAAATAAGCGTAACTTCAAAAAACGTAACATAATATACATTTTTGTTATCCTATGTCAGTTTACGCGGTCACAAAGAAGGGATAAGACATATTAAAAGCATTTTTCTCGCCTCGGCCAATAGCCACTAAAACTATTTACATAAATGAATTCATTAAAAATCAAAAAATGTCAATGTTTCTGATGGGGAGTACAAATGCAGAGAGACAGACACTTATCTTGTAATTTTAATTTTCACATCAACAAATATTTGTTCATTTTCGCAGCGCTTTGCTAACTCCTTCAAAGGTAAAGATTTCATTATATGCAAAAAAATCAAATCAAACGGATTTGGTTTCGGAAAGCCATGTTGCGTGACAACTAGAGATACTGGCGATTATAATACAACAACAATATGTTAACGACACTAAACTGAAGTCAGACAACGTGTAAAAATTACCTAATGGAACAAACGCCTGCGCAAGAAGGTCGCACTTGGTTCATCGATAGAAGAAGAAACCATCAATGATTGTAGGCATTACCTCATAGACGATGTCTATCAAAATTTCTTGTCGTTTCAATCATTTGCCTATAGTGAAGCGATATTTCTGTTATTTTCAAAGCAATGAACAAATCCGAATTTCTTATGTTAGTTGAAGGTCGCAAAGTGCCGTTCAAGGGTAATACTGGCTTGGAAAGTGTTACAGTAACTTTTCTTAGCCGATTTGTCGGTGGTTTGCGTAGTTGACTTGCACCAGAAAATTCAAAAAAAAAAAAAACCCGAATATTATTCTCGACAAGCCGAAAGTGAAGTTGCATGAGATAGCCGACATCCTAAGCATATCGAAAGGTAGGGTATTTATAATTTTGTTTGAACATGAGCAGAACCAAATGAGTACCGACTATACTCACCGTGGAACAAATGCGTTTTACTACAAGTCGACGACTACAATTGTAAAGTTGTATGTACCTTTCAGAGCCTTGTCCCCGCTCTAATCATCTGCTGGCAATTCTCAAATGGATGTTGCAGCAGAAAAAAAGAATTTAGTGATATGATGAGGTTATTGCGAGGACGGAAGCATATTTTGAAGTTCTGAACAAATAGTCCACAAAAAAAAATCAGTGGTGAAAGAAAGTGGTGCATAGCACGGGGACCTCGATGCAGAATAAATAATCATCACCACAAACTTGTTTCATCAATTGAGCCTTTTTTTCCTTGTTCATTGATGCAGCAAATGCAGCGATCATTTAGAATGCTATAGTAGCCTGGCTTTTGTTCGGCCGATTACTGCGAAAAGCTCGCGGCACATCAACAAAAAAGGTTAGTAGAAGGCAAGCTTTAATATCGCTTGAGTTAACACCTTCATGCAGCTGATCATAGTTTTATACTCTACATAGATTGTAGAGCAGGACATCTGAAGTTTGTGTGTGTATGCATGCGACTACCAGAAGAACTTAAGCCTAGACCAATCTCTTATTATATCGAAATAATATATGAGAGCCAGCAAAGCAAAGATTAAAAATGCCTCGTCAACGAGGAATCGCGTTATATAGCGTTATTAATAAAGTTATTGTCGATGTTACCAATGACAACGGCTCCACGAATCGTCATTCCTCGATTTCTTCTTTATTTAATAAAACATCTAAACTGATTTTCTATTAATTAAAATTACAAATGTCTATCGTATTTTCGGACAAGAAGAGATTACACATATGAAAATCACAACTTCATCCGGGGAATCTATAAAACAAGGTGTGCGTATATTTTAATCTCCTTTTCAGTAGCAGCTTTTCAAAAATGATAATAAGTTTTTGCTTCTCTATGAAAAGTTAAGAAAAGAAAAAATTAAAAAAAAAGATTTAGAATATAAAAATTACAGACGTTCTCAAGTATTTTACAACGTCTATACGCGGGCATCTAAGGGTATTAATGACTCGTAAATACTTCAACTCTATACGCCAGCAAATCTCGATAATTTACGTCATCGTAATTCGTTCTCTACATAACTGACATGACATTTATTCTAATTATTTTCATCATTATTATTGCCTTGCTGCTTGCTCTGCTCTTTGTTTTTTGTTTTTTGTTTTTTGTTTTTTGTTTTTGTTGCATTGCGTTGTTGCTGGTTTATTTGAATATTCGTTTATCTCTTGTCTTAATTAAAATGAGTGGTAATCTGCTTACTTTGTCTCTTTTCAATTTGAACCTAAATACTCATCACAACATGTATTAGCCCGTTCAAAACATAACATAAATTTTACACTTTAGCACACACAGTTTTCAAGTATACTGCAACAATCAAAACAACACCAACAAAAGGAAACAAAAAAAAAAAAGCAAAAAGAGAAAAAAAACAACTAGTATTAATACTACTACCACTACTACTACACTCACAATATTTGTGCGGCAAGCCAGTGTTAAGAAAAGAAAAAAAATGTTGTTTCTTAAACTGAAATTTGTGTGTATCGACTGTTGTGACCCCCCATCGTGTGTAAACAAAATAACGAGTATGTTTCTGTACGTGTGTTTGTGCGAAGGTAAGAAGTAAGAATAGTATGTTTATGTCAAACTCAACGGTCATGTTGCATCAACACATGTTGATGACAGTCATAATTCTTAAAGCCACCATGGAATTGAAACTCCAACAATCGAAGTTTGTACGTTTACATGCAAGTTTATTTAACTAAGAGCGAAAGAGACGCGTAAAATGATGAGGAGAGAGAGAGAGAGAGAGAGAGAGAGAGAGAGAGAGGAACAGAAAAAGAAAGAGGGAGAAAGAAAACCGCAGAAATTCCCTAAAAAACTGATTTCAATCTCTAGAAGAAAACAAAATGACAAGCATATAGAAAACCAGTGGTAGGTTTAGCACTGTCACAGAAATCATAGCTCCACCACCATCGGCAGCAGCAGCAGCAGCAGCAGCAGCAGCAGCAGCAGCAGCAACAACAGAAAAAACAACAATAATAATAATAATAACAAAAGCAACGGCAAAAAAATTGAAAACAATAAACTTTAGAAAACTATTACTTGTCAACACTAGTTGGGGTCTGTCTCTCTTGAAGCTTATGTGTTATCGCTCGCCAATCATAATCAACATTATTTGTGATATTTAGTGCACACAAACATACATAGACATTTGCACGTATGTTGTACATAGATGAGCATGTGTATAAATTGGCATTTAAGTCACGCTATTTTATGGTTTATTGAGAAGTAGAAGAAGATCTGCACAGGCTTTGTGTTTTTGTTCCTTTTCTGTTCTTTTTTGTATTTTATTTTATTTCTGTGTTTTTATTGAAATGATTTTTCTGATCGTTTAGTAGAAATCTTGTGCTGGATGTCTGGTATGTCTGCGTTGTTTTCTTTTAACGGAAGTGAAGTTCGTTTTGCGAGATTCACTGGTAAATTGTTCGAATGGTCGAAAATGTGTCCCATGGTGTTTAAAGTTTCTCTTTCCTTAAATCATCAAAGGCATCTTTAAAATTTACTTTCAGTCTCCCGGTGATGTAAGACTTTTTCTTACTACGTTTAACTTTGCATACAACATATGAACACTAATTTTCTATTAATTTTTTATTTTATTTAAATTTTTTTATACCACGATAACATTTACGTAGTCTTTTACTATTACCTGATTTTACTATACATATATTATATTATAATAAAAATGTTCTTACATTGTTACAAAAGAAATATTTTCATCAACAACTTTATTAAGAAAATGTCGACTGTCTTTTTCCATATCGATTTGTATATGTAAGAGGCATATGTTCTATTCTCAAAATACATACACATGCCCACACACACACACACACACACACAGAGAGTGCGCCATACACATATTTAGTTGGCTTGTATTGTATGCAACCTGAACATTGTATGGCTTTTCTCTTTGCCACCTTTATGACTAAACATAAATCATTTGAATGCAGATAAAATATTAAAAAAAAAAAAAAAGAAAATGAAAAGAAAAGAAAAGAAAAGGAAAAAGGAAAGAGAGAAACCTGAACAAGAAAACGTAACGAAAAACGAAGAAAAACGATTTAGATCATAATCTGTGAACAATATGCTGACAACACAAACAGAATTTTAAAATATTCACAAAATAAATCAAACACTCAAGAGAGACTCAAAAACCGAAACGACGACGACAACGACAACAACAACAACAACAACAACAATGAGAACGGTGCAATACAAAACTATAATCGATAAACCATAAATAAATTAAATTAGAAAAGCTAGACCAGCTCTAATACTGGATAGCAGGCTGTTTGCCTCACTGACTGGCTAGCAGGCGAATAAATAAACGAACAAACGAACAAACGAACAAACAAACAAAGTAACCAACCGGCCAACCAGGCCATGTTGCATGCCAGCACAGATAACCAAGCCAAGCTTCACATAACACAATTTTCTATGGTAAACTAAAAACTGAAAATAAAACATATTGAAAAACGTGTAAAATGATTTATCACCCAGAGAAAAATAAGGTATAAAACTGCAACAACAACAAACGGCAGCTTTAAATGACAACAAAAGCAATAAAAACGTGAACTCTCATACAGAAAATACAAAAGCAGCACATTTCAAATGACAAAAGAAGTAAACAAAAACAAAACAAACACAAAAATTATAACAAAAAGGCGTTGAAATCACATATTGAGATCACAGGGCGACTAAAATTTGAATCTATTTGAACATTGATTTACATAGGTGCCGCGAAAGAAACTAAGCCGAAGTAATGCCTAAAATTGTCTCCATTCGCCGTTCGCTTGCGAGGGAGACGAGGAGCGACAAATTAAGTCATTCTTTATTAAAATTTTGCACCATGCAAATTAACATACGTTAACGAGTTCTCCTTGCCATATATAATATAAGAGACAGAAAAAACAAAAAAAAACCCAACAATTTACAGAGTGCGGGTGTTTGAATTTAATTAAATTACTATAGCTTAGGGCACAGCTAAGACACAACAGTTTTGCTTGTCATACCTCAACGATTTACATATGTCTGCCTGCTCTGCTTTATAAACGTGTTGTCACAATGAGATCATATTTAACATATGAAAATTTTTAATTTAATTGTGTATGTATGTATGTATATATATATATATATATATATATATATATATATATATATGTGTATATATGTATATATCTGGGTATGTGTGTGCGTGTGTGTTTTTTTTTTTTTTAGCTCAGTGAGCAGGAGGTAGAAAATCTTCAAAAGATACTGCTGGTTCTTAGTAGCAGCAAATACGACTTCTACTACCAAAAACTACCCCCCACACACACTTCTTCTACCACACACCCCCGCGGGACCACCGTTAGGTATTATTTCGTGGAGGCTGGTTGTCGTTAGCGCGCTTCCGATGGTGGGACCTTGGTGGAATACACTGTTGGCTTCCACCCCCTCTGCTCTCCACCCGTTGCCTCTCCACCCGTCGTAGTTCCACGAAGGTATTGCTAGCGAACGCGTCTACGGCACGGAATGCGTAAATCTGCCTCAGGGCGCTAAGGCGATGTAGCGTCGCCAATTTTCGGAGTGTCGCCTTTACAGTCAGTGCACCCGCCCATATTGGGCACGCATACATAATTACTGGTCACCACCGTGGCTATGACCCTCCTCCTAGCTGTTTTCAGCCCACCCACATTTGGCATAATCCTTGCCAGCGCCGTCTGGATGCCTGCCGCTTTCTTCGCCACATATTCAATATGAGGACTGAAGTTAAGGCGGTGGTCAATTATGACTCCCAGATATTTGAGCGCGGGGACTGATTGCACTGTGTGATCCCCGATCCTTATCCTGCACGTCTCTGGCTTTTTCCGGCTACTCACAAGCACAACTTCAGTTTTGTGTTCAGCCAGCTCTAGGCCCACCTTGATTAGCCATGCTTTGATGCGCATAATTGCCTCGGTAGCTTTCGCTTCTATGTCTTCAATTTGCTTTGCGACCACCACTATCGCTACGTCGTCGGCGAACCCAATACTTGTTGCGTTGGTGGGCAGCTGCAACTTCAGAACGTCGTCATACATGATATTCCACAAGAGAGGGCTAAGAACCGACCCTTGTGGGACACCTGCTGATATTTTATACAATTCTGTGCCGTTGTCGCTTTCATACACCAACGTACGGTTCGACAGGTAGCTTGTTATGATATCTAATATATACCTGGGAACCCGCGCTCTTATAAGGGCCTTACAAATAGCTCCCCAGTCCGCCGAGTTAAAGGCGTTTTTAACGTCCAGTGTAACCAGGGCACAATATTTCTTGGTGCCACCTTTCCATCTGTCCACGGCTATGGCGTCGGATGCCAGCCTCACCAGGTGTTTTATGGCATCTATTGTCGACCGCTTCCTCCTGAAGCCGTACTGGTTATTGGATAGAGCACCATTTTCTTCGGCTACTAGCAGAAGACGCTCGTATCATCACGCTCGTATATCATTGGTTTCAGCAGTTTGCCCATCGTATCCAGGAGACAGATAGGCCTGTATGACGACGGCTCAGCCAATGGCTTGTTACCTTTAGGGATCAGGACTAGCCTCTGCCTCTTCCATTTATCTGGGAAGACTCTTTCACTGAAACATTGTTGCAGAAGGTGGGCAAATATCTCCGGTCTTGCCTTAATCGCCGCCACATATGGCGGCCTTTGCGGGAAGAGTGTTGTTACGATTTTGCTCAGTAGGGCGGGCCACGTCACTTGTGGCCAGCCGTTCCCCTTAAGTTTTTTGAGAACCACTTTGTACGCAGTTCCCCACAGATTGACGTCGGCCTCTCTACAGAGAGCCTCGAAACAGTTGCTCTTGCTGCGCCTAATGGCTTTCTTCAGGTCTCTGCGTAGGCACTTGTAGGCTTGGACCCGACTGTCGAAGTCTGGCTTTCCCCTCGATCGCTAGACCAATCTTCGGGCTTTAAGGCAGTCCTTCCTCGCCGAACTTATTTCTGCGTTCCACCAGTAGCACGGGGCGCCTTTTTTGCACATCCTCCTTCTGGGCATTGACGCGCCGCACGCCTCGTTTATAGCGGTATACACTTCGTGTACAAGCTGCTCCGTTGTATCACCGTTTATAGCATGGGAAGAGAAAGTCAGTCTAAAGGTTTCTTCGTCGAACGACTTATCGCTCCACCTCGGACCGCTGTGCGTCAGAGCTCTATTTTCTCTTCCTCGTCGAGCCTCGACCTCTATAAAGTTGGCTTGGTGGTCGCCGTATAGCCTTCACTGAGTGTCCACCTACACTTTGGCACGAGGCTATCGCTCACGAACGTGGTGTCGATCATTGATCCGAAACCCGCTTTCCTGAACGTATGATTTTTACCGTAGTTCATTAACGTTAGTGGTAGCGTGTGTGCATGTGTGTGTGTGTGTAAGCAATTTGTTATGGTTTAATATTCACATAATTAACATAACAGTACACTCAACAGTCACCACTTACGGTGTATTAGATTCGTCAAATATCTATATAGCGCGTCGAAACACGCTTGAACCCTCACCATAAAAAATATATGATAAAGGGAATTGATTTTATTGCAAACGTCCGTCTGTAAGTCATGTATAATTTCAATTACCTTTTTTGTTTTTGAAGGGGATTTTCAGAAAATCTCATCAGAACCTCAGAGTATGGCATATATTTTCCTGATCCTCATGAATAAAAAATGGATTTATACGTATATCTGCCGACTACGCTCTCTGCATAAATCTTTACTAGAACTTCAAATTGTTCTCACATCACAACAATTTCAAAAGTCACAAGGAATTTCTCTTATATTTCGTGGCTTTTAGTGACGTAACAACTTTGTTTCGTAACAAAATTGAAATTGAATAGTTCTGTTGTGGCCACTGCTCGCAAATATTGTGTTTGATGCCAGGATACAGAAACTATATCAGGAAAGTATATCCGTCTCTTATTACCAGTAACCACTCACAATACCAAAACACGGTCATTGTCGGCCTCATACGTTTTGCTATTATTTTTCTCAAGTTAAGGTTGAAACAAAAAAAAAATCGAATCAAACTAAAATATTTTCCGTAGCAAATTTAAAGGAAAATCTTTTTGTTAACTTATACTCTGCTAAACCAGACTGTGTGATAGTCAAATCCTGATGGTGCATCCTTTAATTCAAAATGGCAAACATACCCAAGAGAAATAATTTGAAAAATTTTTAGCAAGTGGGAACTCCACAATGGCTTGAGCATTGAGCCTGCAATGAATTTGAAATCAACACTTACACGATGCAGAAAGGCCATGCCTTTCGATATCCTGATAGTTAAGTCACCGTTACACTGTTGAACTGTCCTCGTCCTTTCGAGAACTAGCGAATACCCCGAATATACAAACTTTCATTACTTGATTAATAAACAAATTAAAAGTCGGAAAAGCCGACCGGTAAACATTTTAGAAAACTTCGTCAACAGCGAACCGCAAAAAGACCGACGGCCTGGCTGACTGGCTTAATTTTTAGTTTTAAAAAAATTATTCTGTTTCGATTAGCATTATAAGAGCACACATCTTCACTAACTTAATATGTCTCTTTGCCGCGAACACCATAAAGTCGAAAAAAGTAAAATTCGATCTAGCAAAAGTAATGCTTGATAAGTGAATCTGGCGGATTTCATTATCATTAGGTCGTAGCAGACCTTTATTAAGTACGCAGGACGTATTAACTATTCAATCCGAGGTAAATTGGGCGACGAGTTTTCACTCGACCATATGTTTTGTGCGATGTAGACCGTAACTTATTAGCAACAAAAAACATTTCATATATAAAGTCAGCAATTATTATAGAAGAAAGCTTCATCTCGATGCAAGTCAAAAAATCATAATAAACTTTAATGCGTTTTCTTTTCGAATGCGCCCCTCTGCGGTGTAAATGATAATTGTCTTCTTTACTCATTGGATTCTTGTACATATGTTTTCATAATCTAAAAGCACGATCTTTAAGAATCTCTTGAAATTTTAAATCCCTCATATTTTCATGCTCTTGCAAAGTTTAATAGTGTAACGCATTATTTAATAAGCTCATAGGATGACATGTAAATGTAGGAGAGTGTTTAATTTGTGAAGGGATCAAAAGTCTTGTAGCTATAGCCCTTTTTTATAAATATAAAAAGTATAAAAATTTTATCAAAATGTTTGCAACGCCTAGAAGGAAGCATCAGAGACTCCACAAAGTACGTATGTACATGAACAGCATCAAAATGTCAATCCATTGAAGCTTGTCCGTCTGTGTAATATCTGCTGTAAACATTTTCTCAGAAAATTTGGCTTCAAATTCGACAGAAACATTCAAAGTTCTTGCACGCAGGTTAATATTGAAAATGGGCCAAATCGGTCTAAGGACACAAGCCCACGACACCACGTAAGGTGAGAATACCTCTGTTTTTCAGAAGGAATAAAAAAATGAGAATTTGATCATTATTCGCAAACTATAGCGGATAAATGTATAAAGCACATCTACAAAAACGGAAAAATTTGACCACGCCTACCCATTATTATAGTGTATTAAAATTTAATTTTTTTTTTCAATACCTTAATAAGGCGCAAAAACAAGCTTCAAAGTATATAAATTTTTGGCCAGTTCCAAATTTGGGAAGCACCTAAATACGCCCGTCTGTTCGTCTGGTCATCTGTCTGTCTGCGCGACTGTGTACTATCTGTGGTGAACATTCGCCCGCTAGCGAAAACGAAGACGAAAAAGTTTTTTTCCTTTTTTGGTTCTTTTTAGGATACCGATGATGGGTATAAATGATTCGATCACGAGCGAATATAATTTTCTTATTTGCTTTAATTAAAGAAGTACTAACGCTATAGCGTTTTATATATAACGCGTTGTATGGGAAATGGTCGAAAAAGGAGTCGGAAACGAATTATTTTCAATAGCTTTCGTCCTTGGACTGCATCACGTCACTGAACTAAATTTCAACAAAATATCTCAAAAATTCCACAAGAAAATAAGACAGACAGACGTACAGACAAGCTTCGATCGATTCATAAAGTGTTTCCGAATCGATTGGTACGTTATAGTAAAAGCTGAGTGCATCTCAAGTCCATCTGAGTGCTGCATACATCCGCACAAATTTAATACACCTCTTATCCAGCAAGTGTTATAGGGGAGATAAAAAATAAATAAATAAACGGACAAAAAATCTTTAAGGATTTGAGAGCTTGATGTTTGTAGTTTTGTGATTGGCCGCATGATTGTAATCAAGACACATCCACTCACAAATTTTGTGTATAGACTTGGCTAGGAATATCAACTGCTCCTGGAAGGACGGAGATGATTACACCGTTGCGAATTTAAATACCATTGCCAGCTCCTTCGCTATGTATATTCCCAGGCGGCATCAATCCGACGAGCAAGCATTTAATATTGTTCAAAGCTTAAGCTATTGGAAAAGCCGCATAAATATTGGATTTGACATACACACGCACACATAATTAATTGATCGCTCAAAGAAAAAACAAAAAAAAAAATCGCTCTTTGAGTTATCAAAAACAGAAGCAAAAAATTCAATCATTATAGCACAAAAAGTAGTTTACAACGTTTTAATTGCCTCTATGCGTATGGACTTGAAAATAAACCACTTCGTTCGGGTGCTTTAGGAAAAAAAGTGGTTGGGTTTTTTGTCGGAATACCTGCGAGTGTTTGTCCTAAAAATTTGAGTGTTTTTTTCCGCTTAAATACGCGTGGAGAATAATTTGCGGTGAAAATGTTCGCGATGGATTTAAGATCCTTACCTTTTAGAAAAACTTTCAATCGTGAATTGTCGTAGTGTCGAAGCTTATGCCGGCGTTGAGAAAACCGCACTGATCACAAGAAGAAATGTTTGGAGAAACAATGAATAAAATTCCTAGTAATAGTAGAAATACCTTTTTCGTGACTGAAATTCATCGCATCCGCAACTAAAGCAACCCTAAGTGTTGCAATGGGCAGTAACTATGTATGGTATATGGAAGCTATGAAATCAAGTGCACATATTTAAATTCCTTTCACAATTCCATAAAATCGCTTTTAACATTAATACAAGTCGATTATGGTAAACGCTTTGTGCGTTTGTTTGTCTCTTCATAGCCAAACCATCTAAACTAAATCATATAATTGTTGTTTTGATTTTTTCTCTTTAATAATTTATTACAATAAATTTTTCCATATAATACGTTATATATATATTTATATATATAATAATTATTTATTGTTATGATGTCAAAATAATATTCATACAAACATTCACGAAGCTATTATTTCTATAAATTAAAATGCATGCTACGCACACTCTTTATGATTAAAAAGACAAATGTTGCAGAACGCACAAAGTAATTATGGTCAACACTATGCAAAATTCGCTGAATTTGCGCCCGATAACTTAAATAAGTGAATAATTCTTTTTTTTTTTAAGTTTTCGATTATATATGAAAAAAATAAATAAAATAAAATAAAATAAAATTAAAATACATAGAGAATTTATATTTTGGTTATAAGAGCCAAATATTTATAAGTTTTTCTCCTTTTACTCCTTACAAAGCAAACAATCACAAAAACTATCTAAATACGAATAAACCAAATCACATATATACGTCACACACAAACATACATACATACATACATACGTGGACACAAATATTCTATATAAGCAATAGTTATTATGTACGTATGTAGTAGGTTCATTTCTGAATGGCTGCTTCTCTGTGTGTGTGTATGTGTGTTTGTAAAATGCGTTACATATATTTTATCAGCAAATTAATATAAGCTTATATTGTGCTCTACGTGATCACAATTAATTATTTACATTTTTACTTTTTTTTCTATTGATTTTTTTTGCTTTTTTTCTGCTTTTTTTTTTTTTTTGGTATTCGAATGCCACGTTTTTGTGTAATATTCCATATTTTTCATATACCGTCAGTCAGTCATTCACAATAATTTCGATTTGATGAATATATTGCTTCTGATTATTATGACAATATCGACGTAAATCATATGAAATGTGTGACAGTTATGACAACTAAATTGGTTCATATAACCGTTTCAATTTGGTGTTATTCATATACAGCATATATATGCACATATATATATATATATATATATATATATACACATACAACAGAGTATACTTAAGTGCTTATAAATGTATGGTCGTGTACGGTTAAATGAGTTTCATTATAAAGTGTTTATTTTTTTTGTCTTTAACATATTTAATCGCTATTTAGGTTTAATGGCAGCCGTTTTGCATAAGGAAATTTATGCTTTTGCTGGCGGTATTATGGCAATTTGAATTTATTCAACCAGTAAATTGAATGCCTCCCCAATCATATTCAGATCAGAGAAAATGATATTTGATCACAATAATTAAAAAGATTTTCGTATCGTCTTCGATCATTTGTCCTTCTGTCAACGCGTTAAAAGTAGATTGCTCTTCACTCGAGAATCGTAGGGTATTTTAAATGAGATCAACTTTAATCAACTTCTGGTCCGACCATAAAGAAATTTCCTAAAAACCTTTCATTTCATTTAGAGTCGTCTGTAAAAGTCTATACAAACTTTTTAGCGTGTTTTCTTTATCGGATCCCCTACATTTTATGAAAGGTACTCTTCTCAATATCCGTGCATTGCCGTCGTCATATTTAAAATCAAATTTGCAAATTCATTATCTCTCTCCGCTCCGCCAACCTATTAAATATTGTCGCTATATTTTTGCTAAGCTTTGGCTAATTGGTCAATTGATTGACCAATTGTAGGGGTGATACATTCTTAGCTAATATGTATAGGGTTTGAGTGCTTTGTTTCTGACTCAGCGAATGTAACATGTCACTCAATAAGTCTCCCGTCTTTCTGATACACCTATGGCAAAACTATGCCATGCACTAACAAATCTCCTCTCTGATACATCTATGGCAACACTCTTGACTGTTTTGCATATGTTTTCTGAGTAGCAAACATTCAAGCGAAACGTGTCAAAATTTCATGACATTCCGTCCATTAGGTTGCATTATTAGAATTGTTTTAGCGGCTGTATTTTTTGATTTTCAAAGCATTCGAAAAATCGGAATTTTGTTTACTGTTGTTAAGTAAAGCAAAACACAGCTTTTTGTTGAGAAAGAATACCGGTCGCAAACAACATTTTGAAAGGTGTTATGGCGATTTTCGTTCTCTCTAAAAGATGTGTTTTGCTAATCTCAAACACAATCGTATGGACACACATGGATGAGGTGAACGCCTCTGGTCGCTCAAAATCAGCAGTTATTTAAGAAAGCATAAAGTCACTGCAGAAAGCCGTTGTGAAAGACAGAAAATTGAAGTTGCGTTAGATAATGAGCATCTTAAAGATACTAGAAAGCAATGTATTTACTGTTTCGCATAAGCATTTGTCCATAAAGAAGCTCTGTTCGAAGTGGATGCATTCGCGTTCGCTCATTTTTGACAACAACATCATAACGATTGACAGGGCTGCTCGAGCATTTTTCATAGGATATATGGCAATGGATGAAATACGGATTTATCACTAAAATTAAAGAGTCAAAGTGGATAACAACCGGCGAAAACCGTCCAAAGGGACCAAAAGAGTAGCTTAACCAAAACAACTATAACTTGGAAGCCCATAGTCGGAATGAGATAAAATTTTAGCGTGTTTCGTTTGAAGGCTTGTACTATCCATCGATCATATGGGTCTCTCAAAAATGCTTTCTTTCACTTATAGAATGATCCGCACTAATCTTTTTCTCATTCTTACGTATACTCATCGACTTTGTCGTTTTAGAATTCCTTCTACTTTAGTTTTAACAATGCCAAGACTTAATCTTAAGTATCTAAGTCTGACTTATCTAAATTTGCAGTAGAGTTGAGTTCTGTTCTGAATTCGTTGCGGAGCCTTTTTCGGACAAGATGACAAGATTCAAATAAATGCAAACAATATGTCTAACTGATTTTAGCCGAGGCGTGTTACGATTTCTTTTCACTTTCGATTTGTCTTAAGCTTAAATTTTGAATTTTCATATTTTCACTCATCATTTTCGAGATTAGGTAGCGTGTTCTATTCTAAGTGATAGAACTCTAATCGTCTGGCCACCTACGAAAATTGATCAATCAAAAACACACATGTTGACTTTATTCAAGCCTATTTTAACAGCGACTAAGCATAGCCACTTAACTTAAGGTATACAAAGTGAAGGATATAAAAACATTGGGAAGTTTTTAGCAGATCCGTTGTAAACGAAATAAGATCGGGGAAATAGAAATATGAACTCTATATATAATATATATGTTTTCAACAAAAAGTAGGAAAATTAAATTAAATGAAAAATCATCAGTAATCGATTAGCAGCAAATAACTTATGGGAAGATTAAACGAACCCATTGGCCTAGAAAAACTTGAAAGCGATTTATTAACCTTCCCGTTCCATACATTCGAACTTAGGCTTTAAATATTTATAGTTCTTTAAAATTCAACTGACTCGGAAACTTCTTCAGTAAATATATCAATATATAAGTATATACTAATATATATACGACAAGCTTATTCGTCAAACACACGTACATCTTGCGAACATTCAGTAGATGATAAAATCGTTCAGCTTTCCGTGACGAGATAACTCTCGTCTCTTATGTTGCAATAAGTGTCGTAAGAAAACACAAATTTATTGTCACAATTATTTGGAAATGCTTGTGAGCTCGTCAAGATTGATAATGTTAATGCTCGATACTCTACGGAGAATAAATAAATATGAGGGAGTGAGGGATCAAATTTATTTATTTATTTATACATAAAGCATTTTTTTATACATTCATTGGTTACAATATCTATCAGTGGACTGTAGACTAATCTAGGGCTTAAAACGCAAATCTTACATTGTGGATACTTTAAATCCAATTAACGATCGGGAAAAAAGCTCAAACAAAAAATATAAAAACTAATACAAAGAGACGGAAAAGGATAAGAAACATTTTTTACTCCTCAAAATGGGCGTATATCTGCAATTTGTAATCATAAAGCTTTATGAGTGAGTGTAATATAGAAGCGAACGATGAAACCGGCACAAACAAACAAAGTTTGGCAAACACTGTTGTTTGAAAAATTAAGGAACTCGGATTAGATGTTTTTTAATGCTCTATCACTCGATTCCGATATCAAAGTGAAATCATGAACGTAGCATAAAATTATTGCAAAACACCCGAAGGGACTTAAATAGCTTGAAAGTGAGTCTGAATAATTTACTTAACTTGATGAAACGAGGTTCCTTAATGTTAATCCCGATTAATTGAATCAGAATATCAATTCTGCCGCTCAGCAGATCACAAATAAAGATTATATCCAACCAAAGTTAGGCACCTCAAATAATAACAACCGCCTCTTGACAGATTCGATTGACTCAATATGCCATTGATAACTAAGTCAGTCTCTTGGATGAACTGTTTCTTAACTTGTTGACCTTTATCCTCGAATTTCTTAGGCAAACCATAGGTAAATTGCAGCAAAGCTTGCAGTCGAAAGAGAGGCCGGAATCGCAAAACGAAGACTCTGTTAACTGTCTGATTTAACATTATTGATGCAGTCAATTTTTTGGTTTTATATAAGTTCCAGGCTATGCAATTTATGGCAGCAGAAATTAAAAGGCAAACCCAGTACAACGTCATCTACATATGCAAGAACTTTGGCGTACTGAGCAACCTCACCAAAGATAACACAAATAAAATAGAAACTAAGGACGCATGAGGAGACAAACATGTCATCCGAGGGCTATGAGTTGAAGAGTACGTTTTGTGTCCTGCTATCCACATAAAATGGTATGATCGAAATCCTAGAATATCCAGCCTTTGCAATAGGAATTTAAGACCTCACGGAAAGCTATCTCAACAATGTCTGATTGACAGATATCGGAGAAAGCCTTGCGAATGCCGCAGCATAACTCAAGCAGGTTGGTTAATAAAGCCATAGTGGGCTGCGGAAATTATATTTCTGATGCTAGTAGTTGTTCGAGTCGAGTAACAAACTTTTAAAATAATTTTGCTGGTGCGCTTCATTTAGGATGTCAATTAAGCGGGTCTCTCTATTTTCTAGGACAGAGGGGGGAATACCAGCTCGATCTGAAGCAAAGGAGAGTTCTAAGACATCAGTTGCTTATGATGGTCCTTGAGAGCTTTGGGAATTCATGGATCCATTCATGGAATGTCAAATCTTACCATTCTGGCTTCAAACGTGAAAACGGCCTGCAATGTCTAGAGTGTGTCATTGCAGGAGAACGCGGAGTATGTTTTTTCCCACTGTTCGAGCCAGTTCGAGCATTCGAGATGTTGTGTGGAAAGACTCTCACTTCGGAAAATCTTGTGTGGCTCTCCAGTCAGTGTTAAAAAAGTAACGGCAAGCTGTTAAAAATTACTGATCAAATATTTGACAAATCTTAGGAATTCGGTTGAGCAACCACTTCAGGAATCGTACTGATGATCATTAACAATAAATGGTTTTCTTTTACTTAAAAGTGGCTTAGGGAGTTGTCCTTTCCTCCCGTAATGAGCTGGTGGTGACAAATTCAGATACTTGTTCTTATTTACAATACAACAAGTTGGCGGGAACGCTGTATGGTATTTTCCTACTTGCGGGTGGTTTTATTTGTCAGGTCAGGCAAACCGTCCCCGTGTCCCTCGTGCGATATAAGAGAGCTACTTTCAATTGTCTTGACCGTCAGTTAGGTGCGAAGTGCAGAGTAAATAATATGCATTGCGTATAATTTCGAGGAAATTTGTAAAAACTTATGTAACATGTTGGGAAGTCCAAACCAGCCAAAGATGGTTTGCAAAATTTCGTTCCAGAGATATCAATCTCAAAGAAAATCGTCGATCTGGGCGACGAAGGCATTTTCCATTTTCCATCGTAGAGAGTAATCTGCATTTAATTCATTCACCGCCTTCACACAACAATAATAAGAGTTTAATGATACAGCAGAAGTTTTCCTCTAACCGCATAATTTCATTATAATTTGCGAATTAATATCGTACGCGTGTATGCATAAAATATGTTATGCAATAATCGTGATATACAGACTTGTCTCACTCATTTCAACACCAATTAGTAAATGATACAAAAAGACTCAGCTTTAGCCGAATATAATTTTCAATCTGCTTTCTCTGTTTTTTTAGATGTATTTGGATTATAATATCTGTAATTGCAGTTTCGAATAAAATGGATTGAAGCAAAGATATGAAATTAATTGTATTTGAAGCTTTATTCATACTTCTGCACCTGAAGTGTTTAAGAATGGATTGATGAGTTATGAATGAACTGATAGACAGTGCGACTTTTCAACATTCAGTATTAAGAAAGAAAAAGGAGAAAATGTAAAAAGAAGAAATATTATACAAATTCAAAATTTGTTTCGTTTATTTCTTCTTTGTATTAAGCATAATACCCATAAAATGTTCTTTTTGATTTGCGGTCATTTCATGTCGTTTCCTGTCAATAATCCAACCGAAAGCCTAAACAATAAATATTATTAAATACCCCCGAAAAAAAATTCATATATAAGATATATATATGCGTGTATGTGTATGGATGCAAGCGCTCATACATATGGATTTGTATATACATTTCACATTAAAATGTTATAATCTGCCGTCTTGCATAATAAAGCAGTTCACGGATTGTCTGTTATTCTATGTGTATGTGTGTGTGTGTGTGTGTGTGTGTCTGTATGTATGTGTGCGTTTATAATATAAAATTTTAATACCTTTTTAATAAAGCTCTTAACGTTTATATGGCAAGGCGGGCAGGTCAGACAACACATGTGCATGATATTCATTGAAATTTCAGTAACAACAATAACAACGTGAATATCGACACAACAATCATCACTAGCCATTGATAAAGAAAACCTCTTGAAAAAACAGTTAGTTTAGAATATGAACAAAAACAACAACAAAGAAGAGAAGAAAAGAACCATTATTAAAATGAAAACCTTTTTTTTCATTTTTTTTTTTGTAAGAAACAAATGCCGACAATTGACAGGCGTTCGATAAACGTATGTGCAACACATTACCGTATGCTTGGGCCAGCAAAATACATGACTGCAATTTTTGGTGTGGGGCGATGGAGAAGGTGGCGATGTGGTGGCGGCGGTGGATAGTGGGTGCTTTACTGAAAATCTTCAATACGTGCACATGTGTGTAAGTGTGCTAGGCGGTAAATTTAAAACCGAATTTCTATAAAGTCGAATTCTTCTTTTCTGCTTCTTTTTTTTTCTCTTGTTCACTTCAACAGCACAACGCAACGCAACACAACACACCACACAGCATAGAGATTTGACAAATAAGCGAAACAAGTTTTGCATGATCAATTTTTGTTGTTGTGTTGTTTTTTTTCTCTCGTTTTTTTTTTCCATTTTTACCTTTTAGCTGGATGTTTTATTTATGCTTGTTGCATTCGCGGGCATAATATGATGAAAATGGTAATAACCGAAATGACGACGATGACGATGATGATGATGAGTTCAGCTAATTTAATGTTAAAAGCCACACAAACCAAGAAAAAGTAAATGACAGGCCTGTAGAATTATTGACAGCTTTTTTATACATTCATGTACGCAAACGCACATAAATACACTTTAATATCGGTATATACAGTTTTGTAATAAAGTCTTTCCTTCTTTTTTTTTTTTTTTTTTTGGTTTAGAGAAATATTTAAAAAAAAGCAAGTTTGTTGTTTTCTTTAGTTGTTATGCTTAAAACGAATTCGTACATAAAAACAATTAAATTTATGACAGGAAATGTTAAGTGCGCTGAAATTAATATTAGAAATGATTCTCTGCTGCTTTATGTTATGACAAGAATTTTTAACAAATTAATTAAAGAATAGCAGAAAAATGAACAAAAATTTTTCGTCTGTTTTTTTTCTCCGACCATTTTACTAATTTAGAAATTTGAATAAAAAGAAGAAAAACAAGTGAATTCACTCTCTTAAGACTCTTAACAAGAAGATTTCAGTTGAATATTTTCGAAAGCCTAGAAATTTATCAATGAATTTCATTCACTCTACTCATACTGTGAGATCAGGGTTGACAGTACAATTAATAAAATCACTTTCAAACTAAGAATTGATCGCAATTCGGATTTTAGATTAAATTGAGGTCATATATCGATTAACGATTGAGCATTCGTTTAAATTGTTTTAAAAATATGAAAAAAATTCGTGCAGTGTTTAAAAGCATTTACGAAGACATTGCGGTTGAAGCTTTCCTTTTTTCATTCTGGCAAAAGGGAAAAGCATCCATAACCTTTTAGCATTCCATCTGAAGTCGTTCTAAGACAATTGTCTTGTTCAATATTTAGGCAGCCAAACGTAAACAATAAAGTCTGAATACTTCCCCGAAGCCACATCAGTTTAATGTCGCGTTTTCCCCCTCAAGAATTAATGCAATTACTTAGCAATTATTCAGAATACTAAATGTATAAAAACTGACTCTCCGCAATTTACATAAAACGTTCGTGACGACTCGACAGCAATTTCCGCTCACTCAAGATCTCAAATACCACGAAGACAATCCTACGAATCACTTTTTTGCTTCCACGATCCTATGAAAATAGTATCACTAACGACGATAACAAAGCAACAATTTCTCAAACCTTATATTGCGAAGCAACTGATAAATACAAGCCCGGGTACCCTCATTTTTTATATACACATTTTATGGTTATTAATGTTAGTTACTAATGTTAGTTCATTGCCTATGTAAGAAATAAAAGGACAACACTTTTTCTTTCCTTCGTACTTTTTGATAAGACAATGAATTTTTATAAATTTGATTTAAATAACGAAATTGCCCCTCAGCTCATACACGCCCAAACAACTCTCATTACTTCCCGAATATTTTCATTTTTAATATCTTTATCGCCGAGCGGCTAAGTGGCCAGCACGACTTACTATTGTCCCTTGAAGTTGGGGAGCGAAACTATGGAGTCCTTTGGTTTACCCCCAGATATGCCGAAACCTTCACCTCTTCGTGGTGTTCCCTATAAAACATTGACCGCTGCATCATGGCTCTCTTTTTCCTCTCGTTTTGAGAGTCGCACAGTTAATGGCAAAGAAACGTTTAAGGCTTACTATCTATAACCTGGCAACAGGTTTTTCTCTTTGGAAGCGGAAGCGGTCTAGCCGGAAGGGGCTCTCTTTTCTAAATTGAAAAGAAGCATTTCTTTCCCTATTTGGTTCTCTTGGTGGAGGTTATCTAATGATGATGACCAACGATATCAACGGCTGGGGCACAGCTGGGTGTGTGGTGTGCGACGACAACCTTGGAAGCATTATTTTTGTTGAGAAAGGATAGTTAAGGATCGGCCTTCCGGGACGTGTGGATAGTCCAAAGACAAGTGCTAAACGCGTACAGTATGAGATCACCCAAAGCTGTATAGCTTGATGTAAGTTCTTGCTTGAACGATAAGCCAAGAAGTTAAAGGGTGTCCACGGGGGTCAGGTTGCCCAAAAGTTGGATTGCTCCGGCAGGAAGATGCACACTACCCATCGGAATGCTGGACGAATGCCTTCTTGCCTGACTGCTGGGTACGGCCCTTCGGGGAGTATTCGTGGTGGCTGTGGTTGCCCCAAAGTTTCGCGGGGAGCTATTTAATTGGTGCTTAGACAGGCCTCGACGTAGACCACTAAACGAGAATTTAGCCCACACCCATTTTCTATTGCGGTACTTCGGGGTAGCGAGGACCCCTTCAATGGTGATTGTCTCTCTCCCTGAGGGGTCCTCAATCAACTAACCTCTCCATTTCCAATGGTTGTAGGCAACCCGTCTGATTAAGGCACATGCCAGGTGCAGACGTTAACACACAGACATATATCTATCCCTTCAAGTTTGCGCCATAACATCTTTTTATCTGACATAAAGCAAATTCTAACAGATTTTTCAACAGTTCTCGTTGCTAATAAGTTCAGCCACAAAACTATGAAAGCCGGACAAATTAAAGTCTCTACCTACCTATCTACCATATCTAACAAAATGTTAGTACAGCATTTCAATGATGAACAGAATCAATTTCGCACCTAACAAATTATACAAGAAGAAGCAAAAAGTGTGGTAATAAAAACGCTTTGGCATTTTATTGCAATTGCTTTTATTAAACTCGGCGTGGGAAAGCTCGGGCTCAAGGTGCACAATAATCCTTACATTTTGACGTCTATATATAATGACTTGGGGTCGGTTTACGGTTCTCTATGGTGCTCAAATGCGTATGAATGTTTGCGACACATCGAGCGTAAAATCTTATATTTTAGCTGGAAAGCAAAATAACTATCGAGCCTTCTTTTCATAGGGAAAATAAAGCCAAATATCGTTATGAAACCACGTATTTGACAAAATTAACGAACATAGAAAGATTACTTAGGCTTGGAAATTCCGAAATGTTTGAAAAAATTAAAAAAATCAAATCAGAAATCAAACCTTCGATGCTCTTGCCTGTTGGTGCCGTATCATTTGAAAAGGGATGAATGAATATCGCATTAACGAAAAAGTTTGTTACTAAAAGATAGGCAAGTACCTTGGAAAAGTGATCTTCACTGCCTGCTTGATGGAGTTTTACTAAACTACAGTGGCCCAGCTACAGAAGTTTTAAATATCAACTTAGCTCTTCAGAAAAGAAAAAGCTGACAATTTAAATAAACAATGAAGTAATCAATTCATTAAACTTTGCTTTATATGATATGATCTTCAATTTGTTGAGCAATTTCTTTGTCATATTTCATACTTGATTTGTCTCCTTATTTACTTTTGCTTTCTTTGCCTTCCATCGTTCATTTCCTTGTTAATCAATAACCGATGATAACACAAATATTCGGTTGCGCATATATGCAACGAACGCGAAACCAAACTCGATACGAAAGCAATCGAGTACCATTAACCCATAATACGATCGTATCATTTTAGTCTTCTAGTCGTGTCGTATGTTAGCTCAAGAATGAGAACCGTAAACCGGTGAAGTTCGTTTAAAAACGTGGAGACGTCCCTCTATATAGTCGGTGTCAAGATTGTGCACGCGCTGACACAACACCCTACAAGAAGCAAGTAAGTTTAGGAGAGGTAGCAGACATCCTAAGTGCAAGACAAGGTAGTGGGTTCATTGTTCGGAAAGAAATAGGTGATACCACGATCACCTAGCATTACAAAATAGCATGCATTCAGGTCCAAATTCCTGCTCTCCCAAACTCCTTCTCCGCCGTTGGCCACACAGCCACTAATATCTGTTTGCAAATCTCAAAGGGTTGCTTCAGGGAAACAAATCTAAATCAAATAAGGTCATAGAAGAATGTGAATGTGTGTATTTTGAGGATTTCAATATTAAAATGTTAAACAAACGTTGGACAAATTCACACAAAGTTACATTTGAGGGAGAGAATATGGCAGAACAACACTTCTGGACACTGGGTAAATGAGCATTTTCTCGCACAGAGAGTACCCTCAGCTGTAAAGGAAACGGATCAGAATGGACGGGCTAAATACAACCCTTATTTATATATAGTATTTTGTAAGCTTAAGTTGGTGGTGTGTGGTAATAGTATAAAAGCTCAGGGTGCCAGGGCTCTATAATGCAGATACTTTCTCTGTCCCTTGACCCTGTCTGATCATACTAAAATGATTGCAATTATTTTTTTGTATTTTTTACTAAACTTATTTAATATTTAAAATGATTAAAATACATTTGCTTTGAAGAAAAATGTACTAAGATTATTATTCTTAATATGTATATATGCATGTACATATATTTAAAATATATTTATTTTATATGTGTTCATTTTCAAAAAAAAAAAAAAACACATGCCTTTATAGTAATGGTTGCGGTTGGTAATTTAAAGATGATATCATCAATAAAATGAGAGCTTAAACCTTTTAATGCAAACATACAAACAAATATTTAAAAATAAATACATAAACAGATTACGAATTAAAATAACAACAATTATATATTAGCTAATAATCAACAATCATTGTATAACATGACTTGAGCATTATTTTAACTATTTAAATTAAAGACGAACGAGTACACAGATGTCGATGTGCGATGTGCATACAACATACAACATACAACACACATATATATGACAAAAGGTATGGAAGAGTTTAGTTATTATTCTAAGATTGCAAATTATTAAGCTTTATGTCTGGGAAATATTTAAAGATGTTGGAAAAAAAGTCATCTCTCGTTGTATACGTTTTTATGTTATGTTAATGTTTAGTAAATATTCAACAAGGTCGTTTCAATCTAACTTTATGCATGTTTATACGTAAACATGTACAAAGTTGTTTTTTTATTTCTTTTTTTTTCAATTCGCTATGAAATTGATTTTTTATTTTTATATCCATCATCGAAAGACGACGGCATATTAGATTTGCATTTCCGCTTGTAACACCCAATGGATCATGTGACGCAGAGAAGATCCTAAATCGGTAGCTAAATGTTTCCATGATTACTTTTTGAAAAAATGGACATAGAAAGTCTTGGAAGATGTGATCTTGACCACAGTTCGCCAAACGGACTAGATGACTAGAGAAAACCGTTTTGACTTTTTATACGTAAGTCAGTCGGAATTTGCAGCAAACATTCTCTGGGACAATTTGAAAGGCGCAAAGCAAAAAAATTTCTTTCCTGGCATGCGATAAGAGGCAGCATTGTGTTTCGTTGGCTTAAAAGTTTACTCTATTCGCGAGACCACCTTGTCATCAAAGGTTTAGGTGAAGGCTCCATTAACTATCACGTATCCGTAATGTAGTGCTTGCCTTACAACTCGTTGTTGCGTGGTAGTAGTAATGCAAAGCGCTGCAATTTACGAATTAATAAATGCGTTAGAACTCCATGTTGCGAAAAAAAACTCTAGTACGATTGATATAAATTTAAGAAGATCATAATTGATGCCATATGCAAGCAGAAGTTTTACAGTGATCAAAGTACCCTTCGAAGCTAAAGAGCGCAGCTGAAAAGTATCTCACAGTAAGGAAGATACTTAACTTTGATGACAACTTTCACAGTGCCTGATATGAAAATTCAGTTAATTTACATACTCGGGCTAATGGGCCAGTCAGTTGGCTTCGAAGACATCCAAAAGAAAAGTTTAGCAGTTTTTGGCATTACATATTTTAAAGCCTGCAGATCTTTTCGCCAGCTATCACTTAATACAAAACCATTCCTTTGCACCTTTGGTCCCATTTGCGGCACTCGTTTGATTTAACAAAAAGCGGTAAAATAAAAGGGCGCGACATACGTTTAAATAAAATGATGAAATCAATTTGGAAGAGGAAATTTATCTTCGCTTGTAAGAGAATTTCCTCAAAGTAATCCATGAAAATTGTAATTATCTTGCGAATTCGCGAGATCATAATCAATTCCCAATTGCCGAGACATTTACAACCTAATCGAATAACGGGTCCTTAGTAAAAATTGATGCATTTGTGACTTAATGGCTTCCTTTAATGAAAAGTGGAACAGTGGATAAATTCTTGGGCAACTGCTTTCAATGTTTTTCGCCATGAAAAACAATTTTGCCGAGATTGAAGAAACAAAACAAAAAAAACACCGTTCTATAGAGAACACGGGAAATCCCAGTGGCTTTAAATGATAACATGTTAAGTTATTCTCAAAATAAAATCATTCAACAATTGCTTACGTGCAATTGCAGCCGTCAACAACATTTTATGAACCCACTTGAAAGCGAGCATGAGCAGCATCACCCAATTAAAGATCCTGAATGTTTTTTTCTTGGCGACTGACTATTAAAAGTAACGTAATTTTATTTATTTTTGTTTTTTTGTTTAAGGTTATATTGACTCGATTGAACGATGAAAATCGAGCACAGGTCTCTACAATCGCCTAGCATTGGCAATCTTACTCATATGGTATGCGCTCTGTAATAGACTGCAAGATAATGTAATTATGAAATGAATAAACATTAGCTGTACGATGAGTATACGTTGCTCACTTATCTCATATTAAATTAATTAATTATTTATTTATTTTTTAATTACATAATCTAAATATATCAAATAATTTATAATTATGTTTATGAGTGTATTAGCGACACACCCTTTCCGTCTTTGTCCTTTAAACGGCCACCTACCTAATGTTTACTGACTTAACAAATTAATTGAAATTTATTTCTCTCTAAACTTAAAAGCGCCCACCAGGTGGTCTTCATTAAAGATTTCAAATCGGTTTGTTTTTTTTTTTTTGTTTGTGTTTGTGTTTGTTTTATTTTATTTTCCGCTTTTTCTTTCTTGTGCAAATTTCTTAAATGACAACTTTATTGTTTTCAAAAAAGAGACAAAAAAAATTCGCTTAATAGTTTCTTTTTCTTGTTTCTTCCAATCGAAGTCATTAAAAGTTAATCATTTGATTTAATCAGTACGGCAATAATCATAACAGCAACAATAACAATAATAATACATAATTAAGTATTGAAACAGAGAAGGTGTTAAATCCAGAATATTATCTTATATGAAATGACATCAGATGATTTAATGTGATTTTTGTAGTTCTATGACATGTGAACTTAAATCAATTAAAGATCATTGAGTTAAGATAATTGCGAATTCCGCTAATAATGAATATCAACGTTAATGCCGGTACCAGTTAGATTATCAAGTGCTTCTCGCTTACTTGTTTAAAAATTCTTCGATTTTATATACAAAACAATTTTAATTTAAAGAATAAATTGTGTGAAATAATAGAAAAATATATATACACACTTACGTACATATATTTATATATATATATATATATATATATGCACTGTAAACTGTATAATTAAGTGTGTAATAAAAAATTCCTAGCAATTTTTTCATTGTATCATATTAACATTAATTAAAGGAAATTCTTAACAAAGTGGAATTAGATGAATTTCAAACTTTTTATACCCATCATCGAAGGATGAGGGATATATTCATTTTGTCAAAGCGTTTGCAACGCCCAGAAGGACGCTTCTGAGAGACCCCAAAAAATATATGTATATATTTATGAACAGCGTCAAATTCTGAATCGATTTAAGCTTATGCGTCTGTCCATCTGTTTAATATCTATTCTGAACATTTTCCCGAAAAATGAAGCAATCGACTTCAAGTGCGGCCGAAACGTTGGAAGTTCTCTCGCACGCACGTTAATATTGAAAATGTGCCAAATTGTTGGAACGGCGCGCTTACGGTACCACGTAAAGTGAGAACAAGTCTGTTTTTCAAAAGAAATAAAATATTGTTCTTTGTAGTAGTAGTATTGTTCTTCTGTAGTATTTGCCCAAAGTGGAAAGAATTGACCGCGCCTACCCTATACTATGTTATAGCATATCAAAATTTAATTTATTTTTCAATATCGTTAGAACGCGCAGAATCCAGCTGCAAAAACTCCATAAAGTATAATACTCTTGGCCAGTTTCCAATTCGAAATGCACCTAAGCTTGAGCGTCTGTTCGTCTGTCCAAGTATGTAATATTTGTGGTAAATACCTGTCCGTTTGTAAAAATGAAGATGTCGTCTCCAAATTCGCAAAAGGATTGGAAAATGACCGAAATTTTTCAAAGATCACGCGTATAAGACCCATATGCCTATGCTACTAAAACTGTGAACATTTTTGCTGGTTACTCATAAACCACTATACATACACCATACACCACTTCTAAGTTTAGTTCTTTTCTTCTTTTGAGTCTTTTAAGGATAACGGTGATGGGTATAAAAGATTCGGTTGCGGCCGAATATAGTTTTCTCACTCGTTTTTTTGTTTTTTCATCTTTATTAAAACGTTTTCTTAAAATAAATCATTAATGAAGTAAAAAAAAGTGGGGGAAAAAAAAATCTGTAATATAATCATACACCAACATGACATTTTTAGGCCTTTTTTTCTACTCAAATGTTATTTTGGTTTTACAACTCAATTTTCTTTAATTAAGTCTGATAAATGATATCATTGACCAGGAACATAAATCTCTTTCTATTAATTTTAACGGTTCATCTATTAAATTTCCAATTTTTAAAGAGAAAAACACACATAACCCGCAAGTTAGCTGCTGCTTTTTTACAATAGTTTAACAGCTGGAGTCTCTTTTTCGGTTTACCATTTTTTCTTCTTTCTTAGTTTTGAATTGATCGTTTAATAGCATTAAGCTGTGAAGAAAATTGATTTGAAATTAATGCAGAAATTTATAATAAAGTAAATCAGGACAAAGAGAGAGAGAGAGAGAGAGAGAAAGAGAGAGAGACGCTGTGTTATATATATAGGCAGCGTTGACCTTTAGTTTAGCTTCACATCTTATAAAAAAAAAATTAAGAATTAAATCTTTATTTATGAGTTTCTTTAAGAACTTAAAACTACCGAAAAACTCACCACAACCTGTTGGTATTGCTTAGCGTAGCTAAACAGAGATCTAATCAATTGAAATTTTTAAATATTATTTCTTAGCAGCTGCTTTAAATGCACGATTTTTAAATATGTTTTGTTTCTTTTCGTTGTTTTTTTATTTTGTTTTTCTCTGTTTTTGATTTTTCGATTTCTTCTTATTAATAATCGCTTAAGTTTATTTGTTGCATTTGATTTTAATGACCTTAACTTTTTTTAAGCAGGATCAGATTAAGTTGTTTTTCAAAACACTCCCACTCAGTAAGCATTGAAATAAATTATAAAAAGTTTATCCTATCCGAAGCAGAATAAAGCAAAGCAATGAAGAAGGTATTCAACCTTAAGCTGTTCTCTTTTATGGCAATGATGCCACTTTATCCGACACTGTTGTCATTCTAAATTAACACCTGAGTGAAACCAAACTTAAATATTAGATATATACATATATAGACATTTATATATGTATATATACATATATATATATATATATATATATATATATATATACTTATTTACAGAAAACACCTCGCAGAGCATTAATACCTTAACCCCGAAAAAATATTTCACAATGTTCACACATACCAAAGCAATCATTGACTTGAGATGCTTCAAGATCTTTATTTTAATACTTTTTTTTTTTACCATTCAAATAAAATAATGTGTTTTGGTTTTCGAGAGAGACGATAATATAAACAGTTTACCAATAAAGTTAGAAACTGTGATAAAAAACAAATAAAACCTTTTTTTTTTATTTTAAACTCGATGTTAATTCTTGCTACATCGTTAGACAGCGAGCACAGTTCCATTAATTCACTTACATAACGCTAATATTGATTAAACAGAAAAAAAAAACAAAAACAAAACAAATCGTTTACTTTGCAGAAGAACGAATGAAACGTCTGTTTAAACATTTCATATTGAAACAGATACATTTTGTCCGTCGTCCTATTGCACAACAACCTCAACCTCATTAATATAAGTCACTTTTATTTCCGACGCAAATATCTTCCCCTTAGGTCATTGCTCAGAATAGGAGTGTAGTACACATTCACATTTGATACATACGCTTGACACCCTACTGTATCACAACCGTGTTCACTATCATTGAGAATAAAATCATATAAACTTCGATATAAAATCAAAACCCAAAAACAAATAAGAAAATTATATCCCGCCGCGATCAAATCTAAAAACAAAGGTAACAACTTCATTTGCATCTTCGATAACATTGGGTGGGCGCGGTTGATCTTTTTCATTTTCAGAATAAAAGTGAAAATTAAATGGCAAAGGTGTTCGTAGAGTTTGTTGCTTAAACGTGTGTGTGAACGTTGTAGGCGGGTCGTTTGATCGGTTTATGTCATTTTCAAATTCTTTTACAAGTTTTTACGGTAAATGTTTACCACAGATACTACATAGACGGGTAGATGGACAGATGAATAGAGGCACATGCTTAGGTGCATTTCATACTTTATGGAGTTTTTGCAGCTGGATTGGATGCGCGTTATAACGATATTGAAAAATAAATTAAATTTTGATATGCTATAACATAGTATAGGGTAGGCGCGGTCAATTCTTTCCACTTTGGGCAAATACTACAGAAGAACAATACTACTACTACAAAGAACAATATTTTATTTCTTTTGAAAAACAGGCTTGTTCTCACTTTACGTGGTACCGTAAGCGCGCCGTTCCAACAATTTGGCACATTTTCAATATTAACGTGCGTGCGAGAACTTCCAACGTTTCGGCCGCACTTGAAGTCGATTGCTTCATTTTTCGGGAAAATGTTCAGAATAGATATTAAACAGACGGACAGACGAATAAGCTTAAATCGATTTACAGTTTGATACTGTTCATAAATATATTGATATATTTCTGAAGCCTCCTTCTGGGCGTTGCAAACGTTTTGACAAAATGAATATACTCCTCATTGTTCGTTGATGTGTATAAAAACATGTACCGTTTTGTGTATCGAGACCGTGTTATACTATTCACAAAATTATTACCGTGTTGTATCGAAACCATGCTTATAAGTACCCGGTGGCTTCTGCATATGTGTAAGTCGTTTAAAACTAAAGGATCAAAAGAACACTTGCTGTGATAACTTTGGAGCATACTTCGTATATGTGCAGCTATAAAAGCTTGATAAAAACCAAAGTGCGTTAATAATGCAAGATTATCAATTTCGTGATCCAAGGCATCATATATTTAGCGTAACGTTTGTCATTTTACAATATGGATCATTTAAAGTCAATGAGACGGGGCGGTAACATTTTTTTTGCAAAACTGCACCTTATTCGGCAATATAGGCTTACGAGTATATTCGACGTAAGCAGAGTCAGATTTCGGCTAAAAGTGTTAGTAGCACAACGGATCTTGAACATCTCGATAAATGATTAACATCTTATAGAGCGATTTGGTGATAGTCTCAAAATAAGTTTCACTTCTCGCAATGACTTCGTAGTCCAATTGAAAACTTACTTCCATTCTTTTGAGATTGTCAAAGAGATTAGTTAGGGGTTAAAGGCCTGGAGGATATGATGACCACTCATGCAATCTCTCATGACTAAGCCTTTACTGAAAATATGACAAACAAGTTCTTCGACAAACACGTTCTTTTCATAGCATTTGCTATGTCTGTAACCTTAATAGGACAATCATGCAAGACTTCCAAGGAGAACTTTAGCGATGTTTTCAGCAGTGGCTACAATTTTCGGCGGACCCGAGCCTAGCTAATCACAATTTTATCGCGGGAAATGACAGGGCAGAACCCGCGAACATGGCGTCCGATTCTCCTTCAATGTGTGTATTGCGTTACACTCAACAATAGTCAAACAGCGTCCAAAATGTCTGAAATTACGTTAAGTATCTATCAACGACTACAGAAACATATTCGCCAACTTTGAATCGGTTTGAATTCTGTAGCTTTTAATTTCGGTTTAAATAATCGCCGCCGGTTGTATAATCGAAAGGAGTCATTCATCTCTTTTGCACAATTCTTTTTTCATATTTCTATAGAAAGCATCCTTCGCACTTTCTTTGCTGCAATCTTCAATTCTCCGATGATCTCTTTTTTGTAATCATTGCGTCAATTTGACATCCACAGTTTGTGCTGCCGTCAAGTTCCATACGCTTGCGATCTAATCGATTGTACTATCGGCAAATGATAATTTTAAAACTGACAGATGTATAATAATAATCCTTTTTAAGTTACTCCAACTCCGTTAAAGAGCATTTCGTTTTGTTTATAAAAAAAAAAAAACAAAAAAAAACGTATAGTGTGCTGCAGTCTATTATCCTAATAAAAGTGTTGTCATTTTCATTGATGCAAGCGCAAAATTAATGATCGAAAATTTGATTTAAAACTTGCGACGATAATACCTGTCGCAAGCCTACACGATTGTGGGCTTAAGAGTAGACGACGTATCGCTACAGTCTGCGGTCCATTGTAAATGTAATATATAAAAGAAAAACACAATTATTGTGATGTAAATTTCCTTTGACAGCAAATTCTCCAATTCTTTTACTTTATTGCAATTGCAATTAAATTTCACAACTCAGCTGACTTGCTGCAAGCTTGTTGCAGCAGATTCCTTGCTTTTACTATACTTTTAATTTCTGACATGCTTAACGTTTATTTTCGTTTTGGCATCTTGGATTACTTGAAGTGTCTTGTATGTAATGTTTCCTTTTTCAAATGTCTATCAGTTCATATTTATAATCAGTGGGCATATGTATGTAAATTAGTTTACATGTCTCCTGCGTTCGCTTTAAGTGTATTTCGTTTCTTTCTCTTTGCCTTACTTTTTTGTTATGTTTTATATACAAATATTGTATATAATAACGTGTTCTGTTTGATTTTAATTATTCAAATCTCTCTCTCTTTCTTTCTCATCTTTCCAATTATTTTTATGTTAATGTAATGACTATTACATAAAATATTGTTGTATTAGGTGACAACATGTAGCGTGCTATTTAAACACAAAACATACATATTGAATACATTTGGCATTGGTTAACCGATCAGATTATGAAGAGAGTTAGGTTAGAATGCGCATATATTATACTCCAATGCATGATTTTAAAATAAGGTAAAGCACTTAATAATTTCTTTTAATTATAAAAATGTTTGTGTTTTTTTTCGCAATGTCTCATACACTTCCAGGAAAAATATATCAACTTATAGTGTAAAGTAAATCTTATTCATTTATTTCATTGGGAAGGAAAAAAAATTCTGCCTTCTCGTAAACACGACATTGAAGTATTCATTAGAAAAAACAAAGCTCAAGTCTTTTAATAATCTATTTATTCATTTTCATTTAATCAGGTCAGGCATGATTTTATTTTACTGCTTTCCTCATATGGGGAAGTTTCATCGAGTCGTCAATGACAGTTCAAAGGCAAGATATTTTACTAAATTATAAGCAAACACGTCTTTCTTTTTATTTTGAATTAATCGGAAGTATGCATTACCGATATCAAATGGACCGCCTTCCAGTTAAAAGGTTCCCGCCACTCTCAATAACCGAACAGCTCCTCGGCCAGATTGCGTCACAGCTTTAGTACTCAAGAAGTTTGCTGCCCCGCTCGCCACGCTGATACGCAGTCCCATCAGTAGGTGTTATCAAGTTGGCACCCGGACCGAACGAGGCGAAGTCCATAATTCTTGCTAATTACCATCCGATTGCTATACTATCTACAATAGTCCGAACCATGGCAACCATAGTCAGCTACCATGTCGTAAGATGTCTGGAATGCAATGATCTAATTTCCCATAGTCCATATGTCTTTCACAAAACTCGGCCCTCTGGGGCCTAATGTCCCAGCTCCGCGAGAAAGGGGGCCGAGCTATTCGCCATTTCAACAAAAGCAAGGGATATCTCAACGGCCATCGAGAAAGTACGGCATAATAGTTTAGTTTCCAAACTGATTGTGATAGGGATCGATGAGAATTCCGCTAGATTTATTCGAGTTTCCTGAATAACCATTTGATAAGACTTGTAATCGGCGGATTAACCTCAAACAATGTCTACTTAAATACACGAGTACCACAAGGCCATTCTAGTTCGCTTTTCCCGGCGTTCATCAATAACCTTCTGCGCGTGAAAGGAAGCCCGATTTCTTCATTTGCAGAACATAACCCCTTGTGTCGCTTACTCTTTTTATCGGGAGACACAGTAGCACCGAAATGCACAATAAACGCTGCGTGGTGAATGGCATATTAAATCGAAACCTCATAAAAGTAACAGAGTGGGGCAAAGCTAATAGGGTGAACTTTGATGCCAACAAGACAAAGGACTGTCTTTTAAGGAGTAGACATAGTAATGAACAGGCCCTTTCCTTAGGCGATGCCAATGTAAAAGAATACGCAATCCTTGATGTTCTGGGCATGAGAATACAAACTGATGCTCGTTGGACAGAACATATATTGATGGAGTGTCGAAAGATGCCGTCAAGCCTGGGCATTTTAAAGCGGTCTAAAAATTACTTCACCACAACCGACATCCGTTCACCCATTTGTGCCACTTATATCTGCTCAGAATTAGTGCATAACTCGCATGTGTGGGCGGGATCCTCCAAATTTTGGCTCCAAACACTCGGCCGCATACTGCGACCTGAGCCTCCTCATGGGTAAGAGATTTGTTCATTAATTAAGTTCTGTAACTGAATTATGTGACTTACATGCTTTCTCAGGATTCTCGTCCACTCGTCCTGGAATTGACTGTGTATCGCACGGCAAATTAACGCGACTCCTCAGTCTTTACCGACATGGCAAGCCTTTGAAACAATCTACCGGCGGGAGTCTTTTCCGCAGTACCCGATGCTTCCACGTTTAATCAAACGTACATGAATACTCTTCTCTCCTTCCATCCTTCTCCTACCTACAAGCCTCCCAGACCCACCCTTACAGGTGGCATCCCCTGAATGGCTGATCGTATACCAAAAAGAAATTGCAATCCAATGCAGCAAAGATTGAAGTACGCGTTTCGAGACAAAACACTTTTAAGAATGTTTGAACCGAACCTATTAAGATAGTTGCATTGAGCACTCAATGCTAATCGCGTATATATATATATATTCACTTGAGCCCACCTGATATTGATTTCTTCTTTACTGAGAGATAGGAAAAGGGAAATGTCTTATTAAGTCGATCCACTTTTCAAGTATATAAGTTCAACGGAATTTGCTGTCAGTTTGCTGTAATTGTGGATTTTAGCATTTCATATAAATAGAGTCCCCCCTCTTAAAGGAGGACAAATTGTGTTTAAGAAATATTTTCATAGGCAAGCAGCTTCTCGATCGGCCGTTAGTGTTTTTTATATATATAATTATAAAGAATTATAATTATAAAGAAAAAAATTTAATGAAATTTTTCTAGATTTTCTTAAATTTTTCTTTTGCGATATATTATAGTTACCATAAAGGAAAGACTTAAGCAAAAAACTTGATTTTTCTTTTCGCAAATTTAATAAAATTTTAAACGTTTGCAAGCCGAGATTTATTAAAGGAATTATTTACTTTTTATAAGATTTATATGCCAGCTTTCCCCTTAACCTATCTATCTCTTTTACTCTTTTAGATTTTTCGGTTTTTGTTTTTATTTTTATTTTTATTTTTGTTTTCCTTTTCTTTTTTTTTTTTCTTTTTCTTTTAACGCCTTTTTATATCTGAGCAATGCAGCGATTTAATGACACAACTTAGCTCTTTTTTTGCAAAGTTATTGTTGAATTAAATAAAAATGTTTATGACCAAGTCATTAAAATGCTTTAGTTTTTATAGCTAATTGTAAACCATTAATATATAAACTTAATAAAAATTATTATTTTTCTGGCAGAGAGATACTCAGCCAGCCAGCTTTCAATTCAATCATATGATAAATCAGCGAGATGTAGTAAAGTTTTTTCTTTTCTGCTTTTTTTCATTTTTTCTTCTCTTTTCATCTTTTATGGCAGATGGGTTAGACCTACATGTAATACATATATACATACGTAAGTATAGATAAACGTAGGTATGAATGCATGAATGTAGACGTACTCTGAAAACTCAAACAATTATTGTGCAATTTAAGCCAAACACAACAAAGTATTAATTTCTTTAGCAACCAACCAACCACAACACTAAAGTTTAACAACTTAAGCCTGGGAAGATGAAAAAGCATAAAGCTCGCTGTGTGCGTATGTAATGCTGTGTTAATCACTTAAACGGCACCTTAGGCAAATGACCACCATCAGATGCACTGGTTTTTCTAGTACTCAAAAATATTTCTTCTTCTTCTTTTTCGAATACTACTACTACTACTACTACTACTACTACTACTACTACTACTACTACTACTACTACTACTGCTACAACTACTATCACTACTGTAACTACAAATACGACCACAAATGCATTTACAATTACTACTGATACGGCCTCGTATGAAGATATATACGCGCAACATTTGAACTTGAGTCGCACTAAGGCAACTGAAAAGTGTTTTGCTAAATGTTGTTTTAAATGTTTAATCATTTCCTTGAGCACATTAAGGGCAACAGCAAACATTCAATAGTGATGCTTTTGTCTTTTTTGTATTATTATTGTTGTTATTATTGCTGTTGCTGGATACGCGATAAACTGTATGTGTTCTAATTGCTACACAATGCATCGACAATTACCGACATGATGATTTGTCATAAGTTTTTCTTTTTATATTTTATATGTATATATGTATACATACATAAGTTTTGTATATGCATAAACTTACTTACATGTATATTTGACTGCCACTCGCAATTTGCTAATGATGATGGTAAAGCTCTCAGTCATTAATTATTGAAACATACACAAACTCTCTTACGGAGCAAAAACAAAATAAAGTGAACGAAAAAGAAACAGAAACAGTAACAGAAAAAGATGAAGATAAACAACAAGCCCAGAGATCAGCAGAATCCAGCAACAGAACGTTAAACATAAAAAGCCATTTTTGTTATATCATGCTGACAATGATCGAGGAGAGCATTCATTCATTTATTCAATGTGAAATGACCTTTTAATAAAATATTTTAATTTCATAATAATTGACAACAGACATATAATGCATACGAACACACTTACGAACAGATATATTAATTAAAGTTATTTAGAGCAACTGACTGCTGCACTGATGAGAAACACTTTTAAAAGGCGAAGTATTTCCCGTGATATCGTCTCATTCTTCCTTCTTCTGTTCTCTTTCTTCTTTATTAATTTATTTAGTTTTGTTGTGTTTGCCCGCAAGAATCCTTAGATGTGTCAAAATTCAATTAGTCGTTGTGACATTTAATAGCTTAAGGCCGAAAAGCTAAGCGATATTTGATTTACTTTCATACGCACGTATGCGCTCGTACAAGTTTATAATTTGCGGTTCTTTCGACACTCACCTCTCCAAAAAGTAATTAGTTTTTTTTATGCTCTTTTACTTGATGCTCGGAATTTTTCCCATTTTTGTAACTATTTGCAAAATGAAAAAAAAATATATATATATAGTCATACATCATACACATGAAAGAGACTGGCCGTGTAAGTTTCGTGAATGGAGCTTTGCTTTTGTATATCATTCACACGTTCACCCAACTACGTTAGCATTACGTATGACAGGTTGCTAGACTATTGCTGATACAAGAAAATGCGTACATAGAAGCGCTTGCTCCTTCAACTTTGTTATACAGCGAAGATCTGTTTTAATGAACATCCTATTATTGAAGGCTTTCATTGGTATGGAAAATTCATTTCAATTAGCTTGCCAATGAGGATGCGATTAATTACTAAATATATGGATTAAATGCATAAACTCACGTTCAGGACAATGTCAAGGACAGCCAGCCGCTTACTTTCCTAACAATATATCAAAATTTTGCAATGCGAAAATTTGTAACACCAAATATTTAACAATAGGAGCACAAATAAGTTCTCTTATTGCAATTGGTTGCTTCCGATTATCAAGCTTCGTAACAAGTTTTTACACCCTACGCCAAATGTGTGCAAAATTAAAGAGAATTGGAGATAGACTTAACTTCTATTATATCGATTGCTTGTTTGTCGATCTGTCCGTTTGTCCACCTGTCCACCTGTTCGCCTGTCTGCCTTGTTTTCGTGTGTTCAACTTAGAGGCCATATTTTGAGATACAAATTTTTTGATGAAATTCGGTGAAGAGAAATGTTTTGACCTCAAGAGCGACCGCTATTGAGCATTCTTCGAATCGCATCCAATATATCAGTCAGGACAAAGCAAGAAAGAGAATTTTTTTTTTCTTGTCAGATGCGACTTTATTCAATCAATCAATCTAATGCTTCTATAACATTTCGATATACACAACACTCTTATAGGACGGCTATTAACGGCTGTAGATCTCTAACATAATTCTCCAGATTTCACAATAATTGCATCGTATGGTCAAAATCTTTGTTTTTGCAGTATCTTTTTAAGCCTTGTGAACAGATAATATTCGCACGGTCCCAGATCTAGAGACCATGTATGTATGGAGTCGCCGCAATTCGAACCTTAGTGCGTGTGCTTTCGCTATTATATCCATCGACTTGCAACACGATTCTGTTGTTCGCTTATCTTTCTATTTGGAAGACGGCTTCTTCCTACCAAAACTTTAATGCAAAGCATTCAATATATTGCCCTTTGATATCGTTACAATGATAGCAAGCTCTACAAAATTTACTTTACGATTATCGAGAATAATTTTCAGAACTCTTTCGATGTTTCCTGGTGTAACCATCGTTGCTGCGCGCCTATTGCATTCAGTATTATCGATGTTGACCTCATTGAAAATCAGCAAGCAGTCGACATATTGCTGGTGACGACGAGGAAAGCTTTTCATTGTCAATTTTTAGAAATAATTTTTACCGTTCAAGCAACAAGCTCACACCATCGTCATCAATACTCGAAACGATGACTTTCTCCATCCTTTTGAAAATAACGAAATTAGACCCATTGATCGAAATATCAAGAAATTTTGACAGGCCTCATTTAAGTATTAGGACTTTTTAATAATTATGCGAATTTTTTACTATATATCAAATCTATATGTCAATGCCTGCAATTATTGATTGGTGCATTACTTACATATATATATTTATATTTATATACCAATTTTTGTTTACGGCTTGTTCATCTGATCGTCCGATCGTCCGCTCGTGGGATCACATCTTTTTTGTTCGTTATGATCGCAAATAATGGCATAAAAATGTGCAAAATTCTCTTAAATCTAATTTAAAGAGTGAGGACACATATACATTTTCTCTTCTTTTATTGACTTAACGCATGCTTTGAACCTTTAAAAATACGTGGGAAAGCGTATAGTAAATGTATCACTTTTTTTTTTAAATTTTAAACTTTTCCAGAAAACATTCAGAAGACCGACTGGATCCTGTATAAATCTTCGCTGGGAAATTGCAGCCTAATGTTCACTCCTAATACTTGTCTCTAAAAAGCATTTCGGAAAAATTCAAAAGCATTTCTGAACAAAAGTCCATTAGATCAACTTCTTCGTGACGTCTCTTGGTTAGATATAAAACTTTCCAAAGATTCTGCTAAGAAATTAAAAGTGTAGGATAAACTTGTATTGATAGTTTTCCCATTAGTTCCGTCTTTGATGGATGCAATCGAAAGACGTCTTTCAAGCAACTAATTTTGAGGATCAATTTTTAAACATATCATCAATTAAGAATAAAAATGTAATTTTACCGGAAAGAACGCTGTCTACGATACATTTCAATGCTTTGAACGCATTTTTTTCAAAGCGATCCGCACGAAAACTCCCTTTAATTTGATTTCTCTGCGTTAGACCTCTAGAGTAACATTCCTTAGCCGAATACGTGGCGGTTATTTTAGACTTTTCTCATTAATGAAAAGATGAAAGAATAGATTTTTAACTGAAAATTACGCTTTTTCATTCAGTCTGTTGCCAATAAGAGAAAAACCAATATTTTTTCGGTATTCCCTGAGCGTTGCGCTAACGAAGACTAAATCATCTCTTTTTTATTATTTTCAGACGAGTCGCCCGCAAAGCCCCCAATATGACCGGGATGTTACTATTTTTGAAAAGTAATTGTTACGAAAATCCCACAGTTGATGATTTGAAGTTTGTCTGAGAAGTAGTCAATCCTTTCGCGAAGCCCGGCAGGCGATTGTCGGTAAGATTAACAACAATTCGTAGAACATTTCGCAGAAAAGGGAATCAACACGACAATGTCACAACAATGAAATTAGGTGCTGATAACTCGCTTATGAACGGCTATATAAGCAGAATATTTGCGGAAGGCACAGAGAGAGAGAGAGAGTGGATTTGTACTATTCGAACGGGTGAGACCGGAAAAAGCCTTGTATGTAAAAATTCCTATAAATAATTTGTCAATAGATCTCCTATGAACCTATGCCATCCCAAAATTGACAATCCATTGATACGAACTTAATATCGAAAGGCGTTGATTAAAAACCTAAAATCACGAAAGGCAATATTTGCTTAATAGCCACCTCTTATATTGTTATGCAATTAACGAAAAAAAAAAAAGCTTCTTTTAAGCAATTGCAGTGACATGCCCTTTTCATTAATCACCAGAATCCCAAGCAACTTTCAATTAAAACCAGATATTGATCTAAAATTGAATACAAAAATATATGCGACGTATTCGGCTTCAGTGGGTTGTGATGGAATGGGATGGGGATGTTTAATTCACAAGAAGAAGCACCGTTACGATCAATAGGACGAATGGACGTTAAACCTTGTACGAGCAATGCACAAATTCTAATTGACTCTTCAACTCTCGAGCACGCAACACTTTGCCAAAAATTCGCTCTAAAGCTAAGATAATTTCGATTTGCGAGCTTAAGTATATATACAAATAAAGCAAAGAAAATATTTGTGGGGAACGAAATGTACGCATGTATATGTCCTTCTCATTTAAAGTAATGTATCTAACAAGTTGTTGAACATAATAAATCAATATTTTGGCATTCGCCAGAGCCAGAGCCAGAGCCAGAGCCAATATTGAGAACTTATATCCATGCTCTTGCATATTCGCCTGGTATGACTTGCAAGGAATAGGGGTTCATCTTAAGGCGAATGCGACTTCTTCGCTGTACTAAGAACTTCATGCGTTCTTTCTTTGATATTTGATTGTCTTCTTTACAAAAAAACGCAATTACTTTTGAAGGGTTCCATTTAAATAATAGAGTATGTTTGAATATATATATATATATATATATATATCATACTAACATGTATGATATTTATGTGATATTGAATTTTGCTTTTCTTCATTCGATTATATTTTTATCGCAACGCAACGAGTTCAATCATTTTCATGATCCAATTTCTTAGGGCAGCAAAGGAACGTTGTAACTCGTTGTTCTCGACCAATAGCAAAAATTTTATTTATTTGGTTGGGAATATTTTTACTCTTCATTATCTCTGAAGTCAATTTCTACGTATTACACATACACGCACCGAATTGTTGAGTATAGAAAAAATGTTCATTTATTTGAAATTTACTTTGTATCGAGCATTTGTTAGTTATCCCCTTACTCTAGATCGCGACTGTATTTCTTCTTATGATAATGTCAAATGTTAGAGCACATATTGTGTAGATTTGTAACATTTTGTGTTATTCTGCTTGCTGCCGAACAATGTAGATGTATGTGAATGTTTGGTTTGGTTTATAGTTTGTTTTTTTCTTATTTTCTCATATCATTGTTTTATTGCAAATTTTCTATTTTTCCACTAAATATGGTCTGGCACGCATTTCTTGTAATATGCAAAAATTGAATATTGAGTGCAAATGTGTTTTTCAGTAGCATACATAGTCAACTGGCAAATAAACAATCAAACTGCTATTGCTTACATTTTTGAGAATTTTTTCAGGATTTCAGTGAACACATAAAAGCACTGAACGAGAAAAAAAATATATTTTTGTGAAACTTGAAAAAAATTTCAAAACGTGACTTCATGTGGAGAATATAGAGCTTAAAAAAATATAAGAAACTTTTAAAAAAGAACGAATCGAAAAACTTTACGATACGTTGAAAGTACTGAGAGTGTGATCATTAGGTAGTGGGGGGAATTTTCAAATAATTAAAATCCTTTTTTTACTTATTTTTTTTATTTATCGTAATTTTAATTTGTTTTCATTTTGTTTTTTTTTTTTTTTTTAATTTTTATAGCTCAGGGTTTACACTTAACCGCTGATTTTGACATTTTCTCTTTTTATTTATCGTTATAACAACTTTATCTTTTGTTTTCCATAAGCCAATGTATTAAGCGAGAAGATACATTTTACCAATTATGACAATTAAGTTAGGTTCATGAAATTGTGACCGAGCACACTAACCGCACGGTAGTAGTAGCAACTTCTAAAAGTGTAGTAAATGCTTATACTTGCACTCGCACACACTGTGGGAGGTCTAGTGAAGCTCTTCTTTTTTCATGCTTTTTTTTTCATATTTTTCTTCGTATCTCGTGTTTACTAGCCAACCACAATTTTAAATAAACAGTAACGTAAGCAAATAAAGACAAACATTGCAGGCAGGGAAAAAACACAGATAGACGAGAGAAAGAAAAAAAAGAAAAGAAAAAGAAAACAATGGAAGCCCTGAGATCTTCTCAAGCTTCACATGCAGATTTCTAACACCAGTAGGCGACAATCTAACCAATTGGCTAAGCATGACTAACGCTAGCCAGCGAAGCTCGCCGAAGTGAAAGAAGAAGTAGACGAAGCGTTTTTTGATAGCCATTTTTGTGTGTATTCTCAGACCAGATATCTAAGCGCCATACGATAAAGCACCAAATTTCAGCAGCAATCTTCGGCTTTTGTTTTTGTTGTTGTTAGTATAAAGTCTACACACACACAATATATATATATATATATATATATATATATATATATATATATGTAAATATACACTCACGCACACATTTGCACACGTTAAAGCACTTTAACACTAATACAAACAGGCAAAAATATAAGTGAAAAGCAAAACAGCGGCAGTGGTAGCAGTGTACAATACGGCAGATATGTACAATATATGCTGATTGGCATTAATAATGGATTATCACGAAATCGTCTTTTGGTCACACAAACACAAACAAACACATATACTAGTATAATGGTCTATGTTTGTATATTATTTATATACGTTTTATATATCGGTATGTGTATATATATATATATATATATATATATATATATATATATA
>KK502416.1:1387230-1415172 GCA_000688735.1 Glossina austeni | reverse complement strand
TATATATATATATGTATATATATATATATATATATATATATATATATATATATACATACATATATATACTTACATATATATATAAACATAACATTAGCAATATGGAAATTATTAACCCAAAATGCCATATCGTGTGTGATCATCAAATGATTTCGTTTTGTACAGTAATCGTGGTTGTATAGTACAAAGGACAGACGGACCGACAGGCAAATAGTCATAGCGTGTGCATAAAGCTAGCTTCCTGTTCTTTTAAACTCCCTCTTATATAGCAAATGGTTGTATAAAGACCTTTACCTTGCACACACAAACACATACATACATAATATATCTTTTTTGCTTTCTGCACACATGATCTTTCCTTCTTGTGTTATCTTAACACAAATGTATCTGTTCTTAGTAGATATGTGTGAGTGCTATGGTATTTTATTTATGCACAAATTTTATTTTTTATTTTTCGAATTTAGCTTAACTTGCAAAAGTCGTGTTCTGTTCAATATATATAAAGTGGTGGGTCGCTTTTCTACATATTCTACGAAATGTATGAGAAAATTGTCTACACACAACGTGATCCTATTTTTGCGCCTTTAGATCACGAATTATGTTAAAAAATAAAAGCATCACACAGCCAAACATACTGCTATAGGAAGTAAACGCAAAAGCGGCACTTTTTTTTTGAATTTTTTATTTTCCAAATTTTTTATTTTTATATCCTTGTTCCAGTAAGCGAAATGCATTTCGCTACGATTTAATTTATTATGCCTTAATGCCTTAAATATTGATCCTAATGATTGATAACTCATAGAGTGTTATGTCATAATCAAAATATAATATGTGTGTCAAATGGTTAAGTGAGAGTTCCCTTTTTGAGAAGCGTAAACAACAGAGAAAAGAAAAACAACAAGAAAATATTAAAAGAAAACCTTAAGATAATAAATAAAGCATTTAGTGTTCATTGCAAGCGATTTTTGTTGAAATCGTTAAAGAAAATGTAAAATATATGCAAATGAGTGTTAGGACATTGCTTTTTAAGCATCGTGCTCACTTGTACACCCATATGTTCATTCGATCCATTTGACCTTAAGTGATCGTCGGTGCTGGCATAAAATTCCTTTCTCATCGTTAACCGCAGTCAATAAATTGAGAAATCAGGTCAACAATAACCAATTAGCATTAGGCTCATTTAAATTGTGCATAACCACAACTTGGTCTCCCTTGTTCCGTTGTGAGGCGTATAAATAACATTACAATGCTTATTGTATGATATTTTTATTGTTGCTGTTGCTGTTGCTGTTGCTGTTGCTGTTGCTGCTACCTCTACTGCTGCTGTTGCTGTTGTTGTTGTTATTGTTATTTTTGTTATTGCAGATTTTTATAATACACCACCGTGGTCGCGGACTTTATCTTCATTATTACTATTATCATCATCATCATCATCATCATCATCATTATCATCATCATCGTTGTTGTCGTCATCGTCGTCATCGTCGTCATGATCATGATCATAAATTAAAAACAAGCATATTAAACAGAAATTACAAACAATGAAATAAAATGTCGTAAATTTGTGATGCTTTGTTATGCTTACTTACACCATAACCAAAAATAATAACAAAAACAAAAACAACAACAACAACAACAACAACAACAACAACAACAGCAACAGCAACTATAGCAATAACAACGCAGTCAATAACTAAGAAAACGAAGGAAAAAAAGAAAATGAAAAACGAAGAATTCAACTTCAAATCAAACTTATTTTGACAATAGTCTCTACAAAAATGAGACAATATCTCTGATGTTTGGTCTCTTTACCAAGGGATTGACAATTGACAAGCTTTTTAGTAAAGAAAATTGCACACACATACACCAGATGCGAACGTACTCCTTCAAGTGCTATAAGTGCTTAAATGCGAAAAGATCGCTTATAACGAAACGAACAAAACGTGGTTTAACATTGATTTGCTTTATTATATGCAAATTATGTTTACACGGTTTAAATGGTACAGTTGGCGGTTTGATGGAACGATTAAGGTGACCATAACCTATTCTCAAAATGTTCTCAAAATTTAAATTCAATTCTTATTCTCTAACTTCTTTTAAAATATCGGCAAATAAAGAAAAGAGAAAGAAAAAGAAAAATTTTGAAAATTTTTAATTATTACGATTGTGCTCAGCATGAATTATGACTTATATATATAGATCTATATATAGATAGATCTATATTAATAAGTAAATTTTCTTATATTTTAATTTATTAATATACGATTGATTATTTATTTGGTCACTCTAAAAATTTATTCGTCTTCTGTAAGCTTAAACTTCAAATTGTTGACCAAATATATCACAAACAATGCTAAACAATGTAAACATTTCAAATAATAATACGAGAGAAAACAGAGACGTTCGAAAACCGCAACAGAAAGTAGGAGATTGTAACATTGAAAAATAAGGTTAAATACCGTTAGAGTGTTATTGTTTGAAATTTTATTATTAACTTCAAAGTAAAAATTAATTAATTATATAATAATCATATTACAGTATATATATTAATTAATATAATTATTTATAAAAATAAATAAGATAAAGATAAAAATAAAAATAAATAATTCAAAAAACTTTATATAATGATTTGAATTTTTAATTAATTATACAATCTTTTTTTCTTCCCAAGAGATGAATTTTTTACTCCGTAAACTTGTGTGCATTTTTTTTCTATTTTTTTTTTTTTTTTTTTTGGAGAAAGTTTTTTCAAAATTAAAAATCTTGTTTTTTTCAAATATTTTGTAACTAAGAAAATGCATAATAGAAGGAAAAAAATAAAGAAGAAGAGTGCTGCATTGGCCTTATGAAGAATCGCTTGGTGGCATGTCAAATTTCACAGAAGGTGAAAATCATTTCCTCCATCGAAAGCGCATTAACTGGCTGACCAAAGCTGTTTGCCAAAAGCGAAAATTATTGGTTTTATTATTATTATAATTAATTTAAATAGAGAAATAAATTCGAAGACTGAAATCTTAAAGCACCAGCATCTAAGCCCGATCATTGGATTCTTAGTCGACATTCTTTGCCAAAGCGGTCACTCAGACGGATTATATTATATTAATACTACCAGGCTACGAATGAAAATTTTTTGATTTTCGAATCTTCCTTAATCTATTTTTCTTATTTGGTCAGACAATCAGGGGATGTCCTCTATACATGCGCGTTGTCGACAAGGATATATGATCATTAAGGTTTTCTCTTTTGATATGAAAATTTCTTAAATCAGACACAGAATATTCGGAATGGACTCGAATGCGAACGTTTTTTCCTTGATGAAGGTTAAAAATGCGTAAATGAGCAAACAATCGCTAGCTATGGAGACCATTTGCTTACACGTTTTGCATAACAAATTGTATGTAACTAAGTGTAAGTTTTATTTGGAAGCAGAAGAGAGCATCGGCCATGATGCAGTCGATAAGGACTATCATCAAAGATGGCAAATTTGAATTACATAATTCAAACGCTTGCTTAGAACGCTTGAGAACTACGAAACAATTTATTGATCAAGTCAAGAGCTATTTTACCACAATATAAGGAATTTAATGCAATGAAAGTAGCATTTAAAAAAGAACATATTTTATAAAAATTTTTCAACATTTATTTCAAAATTTATTAATATTAAAATGTTATAAGTGAATAAAATTTGCTTAATGGCAAGACGAGAAATTTTAAGGAAGAGCAAAAAAAGAGAGGTTATTATTGCCTTCGATTTTCTTTTCCATCATTATCATGTTCGCTGTACGGCTACATTGAGCCCACTTATCCAATAATAAATGAGACGTCCTTTTCGCGCTCCTCTTCTCTTTCTTCGGTTGCATTTTGCAACAATTTTACCATACATGCTGCGTAAATCTCACAATATATATTGTCAGAAAATGTTTTTCACGACACTTTGACATTGATCGAAATGTGTCGCATTTCAGCCACATTTCACATGACAGCAATTGCGGGCGGTTTGTCACTAACAAGAAGGAAATTGCAGCAATCAGTTTTATGCGGAGGTTTCGTTCTTTCGTTCCATATGTTAACGTATTACCTAGCGAACAACATCGCGCACACTCATACCAATGTCTACCATCTACAAACGCGAATAGGATCTGCCTTATACGAAATTCTCATAGTCTTGGGCAAAATTTATATGTTTGCTCTTGTTACACAAAGTTCAAAACATTGCATGTTTCCATTCTTATATGTACCATAATGCGTGTATGTGTTTGCTTGTTTGTTTGTTTGTTTGTTTGTATGTTTCGAATTGTGTGTCTCCTCTTATGTGCATGCCTATGTGCAAGCATTGTCATGCTAATAGAAAAGTGTAGTAAATTGCCTGGCACTTATGTCGCCGCTAAAAAGGAAATTCTAAAGAAATTTGCATATTATCATTTACAACTAGCAATTGCTGGCTGATGGGTTGGCTAGGTTTCGATTGAACGGTCTGCTTGCTTTCAGGCAAAATTCGAATTTTAATGTATTACATTAAAAAAAAAAATTATTTCAAAATATTATTATTTTATATTTCTATAAAATTTTGCAAATTTTTCTCCTCACTTTTTTGCTTTAATTCTTACGCTTTAGCTATTTTTGGTTTTTTTTTTTTTTTTCAATTTCAATTGCAATTTTCTTTGTTGTTTTTTTCATTATTGGTAAAATTAGCAATTATAATTTTAAAGCCCAGTTTACCGCATAGAGACGAAAATGTGTAACTATGTTTGATTTTATTTTCTTTGTTTTGATTTTGTTTTTTTTTTTTTGTGAATTTTCGTTATTGGCTTCTCGTCCTCTTTGGATTTCGTGGTATAACGTGAACTTTAAGATTTTAATCTACTCCGAGGGGTTATGGACTTCTTGCAAACAGCTTTGTTACCGATTGACCACTTTGAACAATTGAATTTTAAGCATTTCGGTTAAGAAACAACGTATAATAAAAAAAAAAGAAAAAAAAAAAAAAACATATCAAAGTATATCTTCAACCATGTGTGTTATAGTATAAAGCTAAGCTAAGTTGAGTTAAGATGGGCTTAGCTGAACAACACATCCTTTGCATGTAACTCTAAGACATGCCGCCACTACGCCACAACTAATTGGATTTCTCTCTAGGGAGAGAGATAGATATATGTATGCGCTTAAGAACGCAAACAAAGATAGAAAGACGGACGGACTGATGAACAGAGAAGCGTAGCGTTTCTTAGCTTTAGTACATAAAAATAAATGTTTTTACAAAAAGTTTCTATGTTACCACACAACAGCAATAACAATAATAACGTAAAATCGATAATGTCTTGATCAGCTTATTTGCCATCTATACATATACATATATATATACATATATATATATATATATATACATGTATACGTTCACAAATACATATTTAAATATATATATATATTTATTTCTTACATATATATATATATACATATATATCTTTTTTGTTTAAACTTTCGTAGCTAAATTGTAATAGTAAAGCAAAAATCTATCGAACAAAAGCGGCTCCAATACCGACCTTACCGGCTATATATTTATTATATAAAATCTCACATATGTGCTTATAAAGCTATAGAAAAATATCAGAGTTCCTATGTCTATCGTTTTCGTATACGTTTGTGTGTGTGTTTATATGCGATAGTAGGCGAGCACCAACTTCTAAAGCTAAGGCGCGTGCAAAGGGGCAATTAATTTGTGTTGTGAACAACCCACAAACATGCACACGGTTTAAATTTTTGTGTGTTAAGATTTTGTAAGTTTGTTATTAAAATGTTTGACTTTGTTGTTGTTATTGTGTTTGCAAAGTTTTTCAGAACGTACCGAAAGATACGAAAAATAAAAAGGAACTTCATGTTCTGCCCAAAAATTAAGAGTAAATTGAAAAATTAGAAAATTGTAAAATTAGTGTTTAAATAAATTATGTAATAAATTGATAAAGAAAAATAAAAAGTCTATTAAGACTCACCAACAGTGAGAACCGTGCAGGATTCGCCATCCCAGCCGTTATGCTAAAAATAAATAAAAATAAAACAAAGAAAAAACGATTTTAATATTTTTTTGCAACTTTTCGTGAACACATAATATACGAGAAGACGAGACACGTATATATAGTGCTTAATAAACAAAGAGCCTATACATAGAAGTATTATCAGAAATGTCGGCATATGCCTCATAGGCGGCATTACGAGCAGCAGAAACATATCGTTTTTGTCAGCTTAGTATGACTGAGGATATCTGAGGCCGATGTCAGCGATTTCACGATCGAAAGTGTTATTTGCATTCGGTAGTACGAATAAATAAGAACGTTATAGTCGGCAAAGGCCGACAGTTGTGCCCGCACAAATTCATACACCCTGTACTATAAGTGGTGTATTATATAAAATATCATAGTTCATCAACATCTGCAAACTTTTTACTCGTTACAGCGAGTCGAGAATCAACCGACATCGAGTTTACTCAACCGTGTCATCTGATATCATCATCTGATTGATTTGATTTAAGATGGCGCGTGCGTTGAACGAGAGCTGTCGTTAATAAACGTCGATAAAAGAAGGCTGCTAAGGCAGATCGAGGTCGCTTCATCAGTCCCAAAGAAGTAAAAGCATCGAAACAATTGGTTGAGGTGATTAGAATCTCGAATTATTGGATAGCATAAAACAAAAAAATGAATAAATTACAATATATATGTAAGAAGAGCGTCAAACAATACGTTGATGGTTAAAAGGAAATTCGGAGGAACGCGAACGTTGTGGCCGCAGGCTGGGAAGTGTAAGCGTGATCGAAAAAGAGTCTTATGCCTTTACTCATGTGGTATTCACTACGAACCGATCACACGTCAATTTTAATTAAATTATAGTTTGTCGTACTGAAAATTGAACCACGGTATACCGACGTGATGGCCTCGTTTCTTATTTACTAGGCTGCGCGATAGCAGTATTCAGTGAAAGTAATCTGCACGAATACAGCTTCGACTGCCTTTCTTTGACCTATCGGCAAGTCTTGCATGTCGGAAATAAATAATAAGAACCGACATTGGCCAGATTTTGGCCAGATTTGATATATTTTTTAACAAAGACAAAATCATTTTGAAGGGGAGAAAAGTGAAGTTTCGTGAGACAGTTGACATTTTAATGGCATGAAATGGCAATGTATTTACTATTTTGCATGTCGCTGAGAAAACTCTGGTCTGGAAGTGTGTAGCGCGTTAGCTTGCTTATGATCAAAATGTACACCGTTTTTAGTGCTCTTTAGACAAAATGAAAGGGATTCTTTCGTGCAAGATGTAACAATAGATGGACCATGGACTCATTACTACACTCCAGATGCAAATCGGTTGTCAGCCGAAGCAGTGAATAATAGCAGGCATGAGGTGAACGCCGTCCATATTACATGGCATTGTTCGTGCGTTTAAGTCGCGAAATTGGAAGAGGAAAAAAACCATCCCTAACCTACGAGTTTATTGATTGGCCTGTTGCATGTACGTTTACAAGCACGAAATATCGGTTTTTTTTCAAACGAAGCAGTTTCGATTCAAAACGACAAATGAAGTTTCTCCAAAGCATACTCCGTTGATAATTGCACCGTTTTCCCATAACAGGGTAGTAAAAATTATCTCATTTTGCCGCTAAGTGTTCGATCGAACCATATTCTCTGCATATCTTTATACAAATGAAAGTATCGTTCAGCAAGTGCATGCTTCGCTAACATATACAAGCGACAGTCAAGAAGAACCTGGGCTAGTTAATGTTCGTCATAGTGGTCACCAATTCATAGCCGTAGGATATTTCCAAAACGATAGAGTTTTCCGCTATGGAGGCCAATATCCATTTTGATATTTTGGTGATTTGTTGAGCAACGAACGCTACAAATACTTCAATTGTTGTTAGTAATTACCATTAAAGTTCCGCTACGTTAAAGTTCTAACAACTCTTCGTGCGCCAGCAAAGATAGCTCATCGTTTTCCGATTCGTTCTTGCTGCCGATGTGAATGACTTGCCTAGGTCTAGCCTGGACCTTTCGCGTCTAACATTCTCAGAAAATAAATCCACATTTCATCTCCAGTGGCGGTGCGATGAAGGAAAGTGGATGCGAAACGAAAATGCTATTCGCGAGTGCCCTTTATTTGCCACAAATTTTCACATATCGATCAAAGGGAACAATATCGTGCAAACAATGAATGTTTTAATGGCATGGAGATAATTTCGTTATTTCAAATCGGTTCGCTTAAGCTTGCAAGCGCTCTAACTTGCTACTACAAGAAGAAGGGAAGTGCAAAATCGCCAAAAAAAATGTAATTTTGAAATATTTCTTACTTAGCACTTTACCTCCGAAAACAAATGAAAAACGAAATTTTAATATAAAAATTGTACAATTGTACAATTATATATATGCACATCCATTTGATTGTTGCACTGATATACAAACATTTTCTGATTATATGGACTTGAGCTCAGAATTGAATTATGTCAAACTTCGATAATAGATGACGGAGGGACGAGCAGACATGGAGAGATGAGCAAATCAACTGAAATCAATAATTGTTGCTGAGTATTTATTTATTTTACTATTTAGTGTTAATTAAAGAATTTTTCAAAAGCTTAGTTTACACGTTTACACGTTTACACGTTTATCTATTATGCGTTTTTGCTTTTAAATAATAATAATAAGTATAGTCATAAACACAGGCACTCACTCGCACACCTCGTCATAAATCATAATTTCAAATTAAGGCAAAATATTAGAAGACTTTCCGAGTGAAGTTGCAGTTGCATGTTTAAGACGAATTATTAGAATTAAGGTGTGTATGTATGTACTTGAGCGTATAGTTTCAACTTGTTTTGATATTTTTATTTAAGCCAAGTGTTCATATAAATAGAAAATGAATATTTCGTTCTATATAATAAATTTATAAAACTTGAAACGCACTTATTTACCGGCTTTGAAAACTTTCTTCTACTCTACGATCACGACAGCAAACAATTATCGTAAAATAATAATAATTTTTATTGAGAGTAATTAGTGCGCAGGAGTATAACGTTTTTTTCGATACTCAGAAATGCATTTATTTCAAAGTAAAACGATTGAACAGATCAAATCAAATTCAATTCCACATCGTTGCTTTCAATTGTTTTCCCAGCTCTCATCTCAATGTTCGAATTCCATTTCGAAGAGTTGTTTTTCCTTTTTAAAGGCTTATCTGAGTATCGCCATAAGAATCCACGTACCGTTCGAGCAAACCATCCAAATAACATTCGAACTGCAACAAGTGTTAGTACCTGTTATGACAGGCGATTACAGCGGGGACGGTAGGGCATTCCAGATGCAACTGAATTTTTGCACATCGCAAAACTCACGATATTATGACTTTTCACGTATTAGTAATACCTTTCCTCATCCCAATTCCATAAGTTGGTATTAGTAAGCTTGCATTTGGTTGGAATAAGTCATCATACACCACATTTAGATGACTTCGCCAAATGGGGCCGACATGAATGTTCAGCTTTATCGTTGATGTTCTTTGTTCGCATACTGTGTACAATTGTTTGTTGGGCCTTGAATAACATAGAGCATTAAACTGCACTCATTACCCGAAAGAACTTGGCAGCGCTATTGTTCAACTTAATCAGGTAAAGGGAAGTTTCCCGCGTACTGTGTTTCTCGGCATAGAATTGCATTTAGTTTAGTTAAAAATAATGCGATCAAACGAAAAAGTCGGAGCTGTTTTTCCACGCTTAATACGACTGACTATCCACACCCGCACATCGTACTCGCAATTAAAACCTCGTAGACACATGCTTTTATTACATCGTTGTATAAGAGTTTGAGAAGAACTTTTAAGTCCACTGTAACTGAAAATTGCGAATAATTTTCTTGAAAATGTTTTCATCCTTCGCAGCTGCTTTTCTTTGCTACACGTGCATAGGAGAATTCTTTTCCTTTTTCTTTCGAGATTGATATTCAGCAATTATTCAAGGGATATCAATCGATCTTTTGCGTTCTGTTACTTGCTTTATAAATCGTATTACTTGCTTTGATTAATAGCCATATGCTCCCAACTATTCGAAATTTTTTATTTAGCTTAATAAATTTGTACGAAAATTTCTGCAACTGTCGTTCATATTAGAAGTGAAGCGTAAAGAAAAACAACAACAACAACAACAACAACAATAACAAACAAGAAAAAAGCAATTTTTTTTTCTTTTACTTGTGTCTCTTAATGCCATAAGAATTCGTTTCACTAGTTAACGGAAATGCTGTAATATCGAAATTTCTTTCACACCTAAAAGGCTTATCGTTATTGAATTATCAGTGTCAGTATAAATTAATGTATCAGGATTTATAACAAAACGAAACGGAACTTAACGGTCTTCGATTTGATAAAAAGCGGCCCGCATATTAATTCGGTAGAGAACAATGTCACAGCAAACTAACTTAAATCCTGATAAGACACATACTAAAATGAAATTAATTCAGTTTATGATATTTCACAGTAAATAAACAAGTAAACAATAGCAATAAAGTGTGTACACACTGTGTACGTTTGCGCAAAAATCTAGATAAGCATCTTTTTCGAGTATAAAAAGTAAAATGTGTTAAGCATACCAACCGATGAACAATTGTACATAATTTACAATTGTTTAGGAATGAATATGAATACGTGTAAAAGCAAAGGGACCGGCAATAATAGCGCATAGAGTGTAGCATAGGAAAAAGAGAGAAAAAAAAAAATAAAAGGACAGCAATTAATGTGTCAACATGCCCTGCTGGGCTTCTGCTGTTGTTGCCTTTACTGCTCGCTACTCTTCACTTTTCAATTATTTATATCAACTGCTACTACTACTACTACTACTACTACTACTACTACTACTATTACTACTACTAGTGGTTCGCCGTATGTATGCCTGTACATTTATGTGTAAATTGCTGCGTGTTTTATCTTCAACTCTGATTTATTTATATTTACTTACTTATATGAATTGAATGTGGTTTTTATAGAGAGAGTGTGTTGCTTGCTATTGTTGTTTAATTGTTTTTTCTTCTTCTTTTGTTTTTTTTTTTTTTTTTTTTTTTTTTTTTTTTTTTTTTTTTTTTTTTTTTGCTCACTGATATGATATTCGCTTTGTTTTTGGGAAATTTGTAAATCAATAGGAGGCTGGTTGCCTGTACCAGGACAACATAATTGACATTTAATTCCTGGTAATCTTTCAGTTTTCTCATACGTTTTCAATTCCCAACTTTACTTTTGTTCTCTTAATTCCCTAGAATGTGTGATAAACATCACTGCGTGTGGTGTGGTTTCATGATGATTGTTTGTTTACATACAGTATAACGTTTATCAGAAATCTATTAAAATGTGGACAGAGATATAGAAGAATAATACATTTACAAATTTTATAAATATGTTCGATTTAAGGTAAGAAGCAGAGAAACTTTTTTATTTTTTTTTTCTTTGTGTATATAATAATACTAGTAGTAGGAATAAGTTTCCCTCTCTTTGACAAAAGACGGCCCAGCCACAAAGTTTTGCTGAAAGTGCCAAATGTAAAACGTAATATCGTAAGATTGGTCATCTGGTAGCATCACACCATTTCTTTCGTGCGAAAATATCAAGTTTTGTGCCGAATAAGCGTTACATGCAGAAAAGTTTACTTATCCTGCTTAATTTGAGAGGGATGATGCTGCTAAGTCTTTATGAATGGTGAATAGTGAAGGCGTTACGATACGCAAAGCTCAAACACTTCGACGATAAAGGTAAATATCCATAACATCCCCAATTGGGAAAGTCGGTAATGCGCCATGTATTGGGGTTTTTTTCCGATCCAATGAAAACATCACTAAGGAGTCTATCAATCAACAAAAGAATTGATGTAGTTGTGAGGAAAAATTGGCGCGAGAAACCAAAAGCCATGATATCGTAAGTTTTGGTGAGTATGAAGAATTTCGAACTCAAATAGCGAAACTCGTTGGGTAAATGTTATGTTAGTTCTAGCCACGGTTAAAGTTATTAAAGTCATTAAAATATCCTCAACCGGTCAACCGGTTGGCAATTAAATGCGCTAGAAATAGAAGCAGTTCGACAGATATTATTTCGAGAAAGGTCCCCAGTTTCAAGTAAAGCTTTCATTTCAAAAATCTTTAAGTCTAAGTCATATAAAAAACTTGACTTTCAATATTTATTTAAGCGATCATTTAGGAAGTTACACAAATTTTAAAAAAAAAAGCATATATACATTCATAAGGTAGCAAGACGCGATTTTAGGGCGTCTGGTTAAGCGCCCACGGCTGAGGCACAGTCTAACCAAGCTGAGGCGTTGCAGAGATTTCAAATTCCATATGCAGTCCATTATAAGAAAAAGCTCGTGGAAATAGCATTTTTCTCTAAATGAGAGAAAGTTTATGTACAGAAAAAAAAAGGGTTAAAGAAGGACTTTGTAAGTGTTCCCCTAAAGTTGCTCTAGTCTGTAATAAATATTTCTGTCATCACAATTAACTTTAACAGTTTTGATTTCGTATATGTCTCAAAATATTAAATAAATTAATTTTGCAGCTCATTCTTCGCTCTTCGCTTTTGCAGTCACTAAACCAAGACATAATCCCAATGTCTTTATGATAAAAGACTTCTTAAGACTATTAAAGAAGAAAGAAGCATATGAGTTTTTTTTTTTTTGTTTTTTTTTTTTTTTTTTTCTTTTTTTAAATAAATCATCTGATGCAACTAAAGCGATTAGAGAGCAAAAAGAAAAAAGAAATAAAATCAAAATAGAAATGAAAATGAAAAAACAAAAACAATAGGAAATTGGTGGTAGTTACTAAGAGATGAGAAAAAATCAAGTCGCTAATGAAGTCATCAAACAGGACTTTTACATTCACAACATAAATAATAGGAAATAGAAAAACATTGAAATAAACTAAATAAATGCGTAACAAATGCAAAGCAGGAAATTGATATTTATCACCCTGGCAAGCGAATGGGTCGTTTCTAATCTTAAGATATACTTTATAATGTTGTCTCGTTCCCGTTTAACGTTCGCCACATTTTCAAGCAACGACCGTAGATGCCTTTATTTATTTACTATACTGTACTACCTGAGATGGAAATTCGTTCTAGAAATGCTTTGTTGTATTTTGCGACAACAAAGAATATATAGAACATTATCATAATTAATGAGACTCTTAATCAAGATAAATGTAGGATATTAGAAAGTTGTTAGAGCGGCGAACAACCCTTTCAACGAAGAACCTTACGAGTGTGTTTCATTTTGAGATGGGTTGCCATCAAAAATGCGGTCAACCTCAACCATAATAATAAAAGCAATAAAAAGGCAAACGAATCTTCGTTAATGTCTTGCAGTGCCTCAAATGTAATCGAAAGGGTTAAGGTCATGGGAAAACTAAAGAAAAATCAAAAATTATTGTTTGTAAAGGATAAAATGTTTTACATGCACTAGACACTTCACTAGAGACTTCACGATTTCCTTATATATCTATGTATAATATGAAATATGATTTGCTGATCTTAAAAGGCGTCGTTTGATACGTAAGTCTGAAGGAAGATGAAAATACTCTGAATCATCCTTTATAAAGATTGGCGGCAAGCAGCCATTATCTTTTTGAAAACTTAACGATTTACCGCCAAGCAGTAGAAAAACTTGCAAAGACGTAAATAAACTTTAGCTGAATTGATTGTGCATCCGCACTTGTCCACTAAAAGCACAAGCAGCGAACGTAGACGATAACCGAAACGAATGATAGCAACAAAAATTAAATAACCTGCGACCAAAATGCGAGACAATATTATATCCAAAGTGAATGGAAAAAATGTTTAACAAAACTCGGCAATTTTTGCTGTGCATTAATTTCTAAAATTTCAATAAATGTTTTTCTTAATTCGTATTCAAAGGTTAATTAACACGAGAACAAATTATAATTTTAAATGAAAATCAAAAGAAATTTATGCTTGACTTGAGCAGAAGTTCTGAATATGTACCAGCTTAAGATATTTCATGACAAGATTAAGGGAAGATGGACTGACTCATTTTGTCGATGTCGCTTGTAGTTTCTACCATCCAAAGATTCTAAGTCAATGCAAGTTTATGCGGCTTTGTAGTAGAGGCTTTGGTTTTTAAATTATTTTTTTGGGTTTTTTTTTTTTTTTGTCAATTGAAGCCGGGATCATTTAACCGTTTTGCCGATTTTCGATTTTGATGATACAATAGAATGCTGCTAGAATGCTCTTAGAGAATGTTTTCAGACCGTCGTGACAATAGAAGGGCACATGTTAGATCAACATACTGAGGCGGTTAAATTGATTTTGCTTTCACGCTAACAATCATCCGCATGTGCAGGCAAATAGATAAGAAGAGCTAGAAGACTACCAAGTTAGCGTTCACAGGTTCAAATGCCGTTACTGCGCGGTAAAGTTCCCTTTGGCAGTAGCTAAAGTCTAGCTAAGCCTAGTGGGTAAAGACATAAAACTTACCTACTGTGCACACATCCATTTAGCTGCGGCCACAATCTCCCACAATTTCTCTTTCTATCTTTGCTCTTTGTGACCGCCACGAATCGGAGACATCCCCTGAATGATTGGTCACATTTTCAGTCTTACTTACTGGGCCAATGTCAGCCTATCAAATTTCGTCCACTTAACTCAAACTCAAACTCAAGGTGGACTTTCCTATTTGTCAGTCCACTGCCAGTCCATGCATGCCTGTGTTCTACCTACAAGCCACTCAGTTTGAGTTAAGTGGACGAAATTTGAAGAGGTAAGCAGATTGTGGCCCGAGCTAAACGGATGTGTGCACAGTTGGTAAGCGTTATGCCTTTAGAGACAAACAAATTTATGTTCATTTAGAAAATGATTCTCAATCAAATACTCTAATTAAGCATACATTTGCCTTAAGCTCTTCTGGATTTTACATACATACGCACAAACTTAATATTTCCTATACCACAAGTAGTGTAGAGTATGACGAGTAATCTCACCATAGGCAGCTGAAAAAGAACGTACACACGTAATTGTAACATTAGGCTTTAACCGTCCTAGAAATGCTCGTAGGCAAAACCACCTGAAGAGAACCCCTGCCACACGACCGATTTCCTCACGAGCGAGCCAGCTAAACAATGGCTCGTACACATGATTCATAGGCCTCCATTCCTCTTCCAGTGGCGCTGCAAGGTTGCCCTAAAAATTAGAAATAAGGAGACATAGACTTACTAGTACATAGGCTAATTAAAGACGGTATGGGGTGGTTTCACAAAGTGACGCACAATTGCACTGCTACATAAAAGTGAGGCCGATAGACAAATACATGTTGTTACATGATGTCAGGTATAGGATACGCATTTGATATAAATTGTAATACTGCAGAGAGAGTATCATTAATCCACTTAAAGAACGCAAGTAAATTCAAGTCCCTATTGACGATCATCAAAGATGCATATGGTTTATAGGGACCTCCAATGCCCAAAAATAAGCTCAATCTATTGGTGAGCATATTTTTCATTTTCCATTTCATTTCTTCATTTTTTAAGTAACTATAACGCCATAGGCCTACTACCTGCTTACCTAGATACATTTCAGGGGCCAAAAAAAAATTGCAACATAAATGAACTTAAGTCAGCTAGGTGGCTGGAAATGTAATCATGTTGCTCTATACGATCCGTAATCCTCAATTGCTACCAGAAGCGAAACAAAGTATAAATTATGAGTTTACCAATTGCGATCAATTCTCTTTCAAACGTATTCAAGCAATGATCGAAAAATTTCAGACTCCATGGGAAACGCAACAAGAACAATAGAACATCGTTCGGCTGATGAGTGAGAAAAAAACGTGGCATTAATATGAATCTATCTATTTGTATTTGATCTAGGGAACTAGATAGGCAGACGATCTATTAAAAAGTTTGGGGACCGAGATTGAATGATTAAACGATATGTATACGATTTTATATATATTTCAAATTCTATTGCAGGAATTATTTTAAAAAAAAATTTGATATATGCAAATAATTGGCTTTAACTTCAAAGCCGTAAAGTAAAGACTACTTACTCCCTTTATTTTCTATAAAACAAATTATAAAAAATCAATTTATCAGATTTTTTCAGTAAACTTTAATAAATACACAGAGATATCGCCTTAGTATAATCCAAGACCAAAACCGCATATATAGAGTCAATTATATGCATTTAATACCCCACTCTATGTTCGTTGTTTGTGTGTTTAAAAGTCTAAATAATCTTTTAAAAATGTATTAAGGAAAAAGAAAAGTGAAGCAAAAAAAAAAATTATGTTACATTATCGTGAACTGTAATCATATGCTGAATAAATTCGCATATCCGCCCTGTACAAACGCCCATTTTTTTCATTTAAGCCGCACCACCGTAACATACAGACGCAACACGTACACACAGTCTTCTGCACTTCATTTATTTGAATGTTGATCATGACGCTGAACAACCTTTATCATCTACGTTTCATTTCTTACTCGTGCTCGTACGTATGTAGGTCTTTAAAAACGCCCAAAAATAATGAATGGTATATGACGGCCAGTTTGCGCAAAGCCTCATCCTGGCCTACGGTTTGTTTAAGAACAAATGCGGTCAAGCTACAGGTCGATCAATCGCCCAGAAAATCGAACTGTCCGATTTTCTTATTTTGTTGCGTTTTCAATTTTTTTCTTTTTTTTTTTTTTTAAATAAATAAAGATGATCTACATTAAGAAAGCGATTTTGTGTATATTTACTTTTCATGCCGTTGTTGTTGTCGTCGCTGTTGTTGTATATATTGTGGGAGGGCGTATATTGTGTGTATAAAGGTTTCTTCTTTTCTTTTTTCTTTTTCCTTTTTTTGTTTTTTTTTTTTCTTAATTTCTGCCGAGGTAAACTGCATCATGTAGCGCACTTTTTTTTTTTTTGGAAGTAATTGCATTATGTTGCAACGTTTAATAAAATATTGTATGAAGAAATAAGAGGCAAAAAATGATAACAATAATAATAATAATAATAATAAAAATCGTAGTGGCTTAGTGGTGTTGCTTTAGTTTATATTAAAGCGTTTTACACAAGGACGGTAATAGTTGAAAAAGAGAAAAACAAACCAAAAACGCCTGTATTTGTTTTTCAATGATTTTCATAAGACGAAAAGCCGCCCCATTGAAATCTAGATAAATACATTTACACACCATGTTTTGATGAGAAAATACCACAAAAACTTTTAGTTAATGAAAGCATATATATATACATATATTCATATACACACACATTAAATATATTAAAAGATTTTTTCTTTAATTCTCCTTCTTCTTATTCTTTTTCTTCTTTTTCATTTTCTCTCAGTTCACTATTTAAAGGTGTAGAAGAAAATACACATTGTATTCGCCAATTTTCATAACACTTAGAAAAATGTTGCAATGTGTGTTCTTGCGTCGGTTACACGCAATCGATTACTTTTGAAAACAGTTTTTCTCATTCAAAATTCGATCAACAATTCTCCCGACAACTATGAAAGCCGCTTGAGGACCATTGGTCAGCCCTACACAGCGTTCCATAGTATAGTTTTCGCGTAGTTTTCCGTAAAACGCAACTATGTGATCGAAAGTTATTACAGTGCATTAAAATGGCAGATTACGAATTTGACGCAACTTTCATCATAAAATACTAAAAATTATATTTCGTTACCATATAAATATTAATTGCTAGTAAAAACGTTTATATCGGAAGTGAGTCGCAAGCTACGCTTTTGAGCCCGGGGTTGGAAACAATGAAATGGTACACCGACAGTTTAAAATTGGAAAATAGCATAACTGGCGCTGGAGTTTGTGGCCCGAGTTTTCAGAAGGCCATATTAATGGAATGTAGTCCCGACATATTACAAGCACAAGTCTACGCAATCGACTAATGTACCTCTGAATGCTTAAGAAGGCAGTGCAGAAGAGAGCGGATCTGCATTTAGTTCGACAGTCAAGCCGCCTTAAAGTCCTGAAAGGCGCGAATGGTAACATCTAGGCTTATGATGGAGGCCTTCAAACCATGAGTGAACTAGGCAGGCACAATGATGTGCTCCTAATACCAGTTCTTGACCATTTGGGTGTTGAGGGCAACGAAAGGGCTGACTGTCTAGTCAACCGGGGAAGCCTCAGAGACCATGATAGGTCGCGGACCTTCCTGTGGCGTACCAAGGAGCCATTTTAAGAAGCTGGTATCGAAGTGGGCACAGAAAAAATTAGATTGCCATTGGACGCAATGTGCAAGACAACGGCAAGCAAAAATATTCAGATGCCACGTAAACTACTGGAACTAAGAAAAAGCAACCTACGTTTAGTCAGAAGTTTCTACACAGGTCATAATGCGGTACCTCGGGTACCATCTGAAAAACATGGATATGTCCGATACGAGTGAGACCTCCCATCGTATTCTATGCGAAGGTGAGGCCATCTGCAAAATTGGACACCAAGTGTTTGGCGAGCATTTCGTAACGCCAGAAACGGTATGGTGCAATTAAAAGAAGGTGGCGAGATTTATAATAATCGTACAACTGAAGGCCCGGGGGCATGGGCGAGAACAATAGATCTTCTAGGTCGCGCTACGGTTCGTCCTTGCAATTAATAATAATGTTACCAAACTTTTTTTGCAACGACTCTTATCGAGAATTTTGTAACCCGAAAATAGTATTTTTCATATAACGATTTCTTCAAAATAGAACTACTTATCTGGTAGTAGTCGTGAAAACAACCCAAAGATATCTGTTTCTAATAATATTTATTCTTGGGGCAAATTATATTAGCGCAATAAAAATGTCGCGGAAACGGCGGTCTGCAGATTGAACACCTGATGGACAAGCGAACGAGCCTTAATCGATTCAAAAATCGATTCTGATTAATCAAACAGGTGCGTCTGTATAAAGAATTTTGAAAGCATTCCGTATGTCCGTAAAAAAGTTGCATAAGAGGCAGAACGTACATATTACCATGAGAGAAATTTATTACTTTCAATATTTCGTATGGGGTGCACGCTTAATAATACTACGTCGTTTATTATTACAATTAGTCAGACGCTTAATAAGAAGAGACAATAAGAAGACGCTTTTTTTTACGAGTGAAGAATTACTTTTCTTCGGTACGAATATGTTAATCGTTAGAAAATTATCCGTTTAAAGGCATTGATGGCGGAATGAGTTCAATGATAACAAAGATGGTGGCACGAACCTGGGGTGAATATTTGCCACGAAAATAGTTCTTGGACACTAGAAACGGGAAAGAACGATCGAAGTTGGAGAATTCCTAGAAAAGATTTTTTTTCAATTTTGTGACACTTTTTCATATCATATTTTCTGATCATAAACCATTTTTCCTCTTTTTTCCCCAAAAATAGTACAGTTCTGGTATTTGTACTCTTGTACTACTATCTATTTTGGAACAATACAAACAAACGTATTCCTTTTAAAGTTGCGTTGAATAATACGATCTGGTCTGAACCGCTTAAAAAACGATTTTTATGGGGGTTCACTTAGTGACGTTACTATCGAGTATATTCGTTACAATTGAGTATTGTTTGTATATTGTAAAGGTGAGCACAAGATAGGTAAACAAGAAACGTTTTTTTAGAGTCGAACGATCCTTGACGATGAGTACTTTTTGTTTTTTAGGTAACTTTACCTCTGGACTAATGCCTTCTTTCGCCTGTGGGCATAAAATAAATAACTTTTATTTTAAGATACAATCCGTTTAAAAAGAACTGAACATTAGAACTATTTTTGCAAACATATTTCTAAGCGGAGCCCTCGCTTGCGACTCCAAGAGCTGCATTTACCACACTCTCTGGCAATTTTTAAAGATACTCTGTAAATATCTGCTAAATAATCTCTTGAATAAGACTTCTGTTTTTATTATTGGTCTGACCTGACGCAACCTGTACTCAGTCCATCGTTCCTTAAACTTAGAAACTTTTTTCTTTTTTTTCAGCTATTTTAATGAAGTTTATAACCATTATGGCTTCAACAGGATATGCCCATATTCTTCTTCTTTTGCGTCGTCGACAAAAGCTCACAAGAAGCTGAATGAAAACATCAAATAAAATATTTATCCGTCTACTCGAAGTAGCATTTTTTATTAGAGCAAAATAGATCAATAAATATTACAAAACATTTAAACCATAACCTAATAACCTAATGCGGTCGTAACCATATTAACCTAATGCGGTCGTATGTAACACGCAGAAGGGCTTAAGATAGACCCGCCTTTTATTATTCTGATCGATACAGAATCTTAATCTGAATTGCTTTAAGCCTGTGTGTCCGTCTATCCGTCTGATGTCTGTCCATGTAAATTTGTGTTCAAGCTAAAGGCATTTTAATCAAATTTGGCCCAGTGACGAACGCTATTGAAAAGAATTCTCATGGGACTACTTTTTCGAACACTCCCCACAAGATACCCTACTCTAAAAAGTCGGATGGAAAAAATAGCATTGTTTAAAATTTCTCGGCAAAATTTGCTAAGTAGTAGTATTTCCGCATTCTAAATTGATGTGAAAACTATAAACTGGCTGGGGAAATTTTTAAACCCCCTCTCATATAACGAAAACTGCAATTCGTACGATAAGAAAAAGGTATAATTGTCAATGCTTTATGAACAAAATTATATCATAATAGTAATTTAACATAAAAAAATCAACTGTACCAAATTTGGACCATCTCGGCCTATTTGTTTTAGGATCCTATCCTAATAAAAATTTTGACGAAAATTAATCCCTTCTAGAGAAGAAAAGTCAAAGTGTTAACAAGTGGTGATGAAAATTGACCAATAATACTATGGTAATTCCATACAAAAATGAACTCTACAAAACTTTGACCGTCTAAACCTATTTTTGGATCCTGCGTTTTGGTCCCGCTTCCTCATAAATACACACATAAAAAATATGCCTTTATATAGAAACAAAATATAATTTTTTTGTTCTATAATAAAAATAAGAATTGTGTTAGATAATGTGCTGTAGGGTATTTAATGATCGGCCTTGCCTGACTATAATGTTCCTACTTGTTTTTTTTCTCTTTGTAGGTATGTGTCACCTCACATATCAGCGACGATTGACGGTGATCATCGTAAGTTAACATTTTACGGAATATCGACAAAGGCTTGATTTCTTAGTCTGCTGGTAAATTTATTCGCATTGTTTTCAGTTTGGTTGCTAGTTATTTAGGAGGAGTGCCGGTTTACTAACGCCTCACCTTTGTCGACTCTTTTTTCTTTGATATCTTGGCAGCTTTGTCATAATTAGAGCCTTTAATGCAAGGAAAAAAATTGATTTCTTATTTGATATGTTTTGTTAGTATCTTGCACAATAAGCTGTTGTACTAGATATTAATAAGTTCTCTTACAAAGTAGAAGATTCCGTATTCAGGAACTTTGTTAAGCGGGATGATGCAGGATCAATGTTTGATATTTGATCTGTTCTCAATGACGGGTATTAGTCCTTCTAAGGAGTACAGGTTCAAATGCTATGGCAATTATCGATAATTAGTTGATAGCTGACTAGTTGCATTTCTAGCGATCGTGGTGATCGAGAGGTTAGGTAAGTTGTTTCCGTGTTAAATACGAGGTTTGCTGAGAGCATTGCCTCAAGAATTGATAAAGTATGATTCCCCTCCTTGGAATGAATACGGGTTTCCTTTCATTTATTTAATTTTTCACTTCATATTTGTATGCTTTGTATTTATTATTCTGAAGTGTATAGACATTTGTGTTAAAAATTATTAACTAAATTTCAGATTTATTTCTATTTAAGGTCCAAAGGAATAAATTAATTTCAATTCAGTATAATGATAATAATAATAATAATAATAATAATAATAAAAAAAATTTATCTATTTGCTTGCTTTGGTTTAGCGAACGCGGTCAGTGTACAACATGTGCTTAGTGGTGCTATTCATAAATTTTCTTATTTTATAATTTTTTATGGCTGATGGACGTGACTAAATCAAAACGATTGTAAAGCGTATACACGCATTTATATATATATATAAAATATACTAAAAATTCTGTATTCAAATTTCGATTATAAATGATTTCCTGTAAAAAACATAAATAAATTTTATTTTATTTTCATTTGGTTTTTTTTTTTTTTTCGTTTGTACGCATAGTGAGTGGGTGCCTAGACAAGTGACACGATAATGTCTGTCAAAGATTTGTTAGTAAATTTTTGGGTCAAGTACAGAATTGGCAATGATTGCTGCTAACAATAATAAATAGAAAATTAAATTTTTCTTCTATGAAATCAAATTGACGGCAATCAGTTGGAAAATTTATGTTAAACTATTAAATAGAAAATAATCCCTCGCTGATAATCTAATGTGTGCCTAACAGTGATACGTTAATAGAGATTCTCTTACATTAATGAAAAACTGGAATAATATGAAAGATAAGAGAGATCCTATTGGAGAGATTATATGATACTAATAAACATTTATCATAATTTTACACATACTCGGATTTCACATTACGAATTAACTCTAAGCATAAAAGAAAAAACAAAAAAAATATGTAAAAAGACAAGTAAAGAGGCAGACGGATAAGAGGCAGAAAGACAAGCGTTATACAAGTTGATCGCCAAGCGAAAGCAATTAATTATAAAGTTTTAAAACAATATTTAATAATGAAATTTATGATAATCTTTACAAAAAGAAACTAAACACAAAATTTACTAACAACAACAACAACAACAACAACGGTAGTAAGAGCAGCAGCAGCAGCAGTAGCAGCAACAGCAATAACTTGTTGTTTGATATGCTTTTACGCATATATATATACGCAAATATATATGTATATATATGAATATATGTATATATATATATATCTAAATATGTATACATATATGTAAATATGTATACATATATGTAAATATGTATATATATATGTATATATGTATACGTATATATATATATATATATGTATGTATGTGTATATGCATGTGTAGATGTGTATATGCATATACATGCATATACATATATATATATATATATATATATACATATGTAGGTATGTATATAAATGTATATATATATATGTATATAAATGTATATATGAATATGAACGGTTAGAGACGCCAGTTATCTTTGGGTCTAATAAAATTTATGCATTATAATTGAGTTGAAATACTTGTTAAGATCTGTAATGAAGAAAAATGGAGGAGAAAACAAAAAAATATGTATATAAAAATAAAAAGAAAATTGAAAATTGAAAAGAGAACTTTATGATATATGGAAAAAAGTTTTTGAAATGATGATGATGATGACGATGATGACGATGATGGTTATGGTGATGGTGATGGTGATGGCGATGGTGATGGTCAAAGTTCCTAGTTTTTAGATTAAAATCATTTTATATATAGTCTAGAGTTTCTTTTCATTTCAACTCTTTAAAGAAATTTAAAACGATAAATACTATGCAGTCATCTAAACCAACGACAAACGGGCAGAATTATTTATGCAATGACATCGTAATATAATCACAGACATTTTACATGTATTTGTATAATGATGCCAATCATTGATTTTTGATAATAATGTTAATAATGTTAATGATGTTGTCTTTTATATATCATCAACTCTTGCTGTTGCTGCTTTTGCTTTTGTCCAACATGTTATTGTATACATAAAATGTTATGCTTTGAATACTAAAGATGTCTTTTTTCCTTCTTTTTTTTTTTTTTTTTGTTGGCATTCATTTACGTCTGACTTGCATAACTCATTTGCGTTAATAAGCTTACACAAAAAAAGCAATCAAATGAACGCGCAGCCAAACAACCAACCGATCCCAATATCTTCATAATTGGTTATAATTAAATGATTTTAATTTGATTTTACATAAACGATATTTATATTTAATTAGCTCAAAATACCTCATATATGAGTTTGTACGAGTTTTTCTCCGATATACATTTGATTGTCATATATGGGCCGATTTAATTGCTGCTCTTCATCTTTTCGCTGTCGTATGCTTGTCTGATTTGTTTGTTTTGGGAAAACCATTTAGCTGCTTTAATATGTTTTTCAATAAACATAAAAACCCTGTTGTTCTCATTCGATTCGTGATGGGGGGCCGCAATGCTCTATACCTTTTTTGGTAAGATCTTATACTTATACTTAGAAAGAATTTATGCGTTCGCATCTAAATGTCATTTCTTAGCATTCGTGTTAATAAACACAAATTAAAGAAAAAAAACATAAAATTACATACGATAAAAAAGAAAGAAAACTTTTTAATAAAATTACATAAAATAATANAAAAAAAAAAAAAAAAAATACAAAATTTTTATATCTTTTAGGTCGAAGTATAGATGCTGATCACTTTAACTGTTTTAATTAAATTCTAAACACCGTTTCTGTTAACTTCTTATAACCAACACTAAGTGCGGTATAAGAATTTATTGAATTTGCAAAAAGAAGGACTTGAGATAGACCCACTTTGTGTTATACCGTTCGATTCCAAAAATGATTCCAAAACTTGTCTGTCTGTCTGTCAGTCTATCTGTCTGTCTTGTTTCCTCGTATTCAAATCGCGTACAACACATAACTTTCAAAAAATTTTGATGAAATGAGCTTTGGCCCGACGGCGAACACTATTGCAAATGGTTCGGATCGGACCATTATTTTGACTGCTCTCTATACAAAGCCTTGTTTTGAAAGGTCGATACTGACTACATTAAATGAAGTTGTGTGGGGTATCTCGTAGGCCGTGTCCCACTATAATGCTTTCACAGGGTTTTTTTTTTTTTACGCCCAATGAAACTGATTTTTATATCTCGCGTTTGAAAATTTCCCACTGTGGTTCTATTGATCTAAAAACTTTTGCTCTTAAAAGATATATATATATTTTTTTTTTGTAATTGACTGGCTATTTAGGCAATGTGCTCTATATATATAGGCACGGCGATGTTCAAGAATAGAGACCATTTTCTGTGTGCGTTCGATTTAAAAGTGGGAAGGTCCGAAAATGAGGAAAACTGTGCTGCAAATAGATTGTTGCAAAGGCGGGCAGCACGATTGCAAAATTTCAAGAACATATATTTACTCAATGAAATTGATGTTGCAGACTTGGGAATAAAATGAAGAAATAATTTTTTCTGGTCAAAGAAGGCAAAGGACAAATTTTTTCGCAAACACCTAATAGTTATGCACTTATTTCGCCAAAAATTAATACCAACGTAGTTTGCGGCGACATAGGAAGATTTGTAATTTTTTTTTTCGATGTAAGGATTTTTTTCAAATTAGTCTTGCATGGGGAATGACCGTGAAAACGTCATGATGCAATAAAATTTCAAAGGGATCTATGCTTGCGCAAAAACACGTCACTGTCTTAAAGTTTGTTAAAGTATCGTAAAATGTTGGTGTCGTAGTTTGAACACACGAATGCAAAAACAGTCATCAGAACCAGAATCGATGATTAATTAACCTCTGGATACATGCTTTCGCGGGGGTGAAAATGAACAAAAGATTACGACGAGTTTAACCAAACATTTGGGTCAAACGTTCGTAAGAGACAGGAGGAAATTGCAGAGTCTCTATAAATTCTCTCTATAAGTGGTTCTTGATCAATATCAAATTTCAAATCAAGGCGTGTCGATATCCACGCCCGTCCCTCTATCTCTGCCTGTGGTAACGCTCATAACTATAATAAATACAACGATTATAGTTTCTATGTGTGGATAATCTTACAATACAAAAATAGAAAATGTCGACCGCGATCACGGAATATTATCATGTGAAAATTTCGTCTTTTTCCTTGTTTTTGTTTCTTAATTTTCAAATTTTCATAAATGATCAAGGCGATGAGTATATATAGAGCCACTGACAAATGTAATTTCCTTGCTTGTTTTACTTACATCAACTTTATGAAATTTAAGTCAAACTCTTTTACACAGTTTGATTCTGATGCCCTTGTAGTTTAATCTCATGCACAAATACATAAACAAATATTGCATAGGAAGCAAAAGAGCTGTTATTGTTGAGCAAGCCAAAAAAAAAAAAATGCGTGTATGTGTATGATAACAACTTCAGTTTTTATACCCTACACCTACCTACACGCTTGTGATGCAAGGGTATGTTAAGTTAGTGCGGATGTATACAGCATCCAGAAGGACTTCAGATAAAGCCAAGTTTTGCTATACCCGACCGATTCCGAATCGCTTTTAACTTGTCTTTCCCTCTAGCCGCCTTGTTTGCCTGTGTTCAACCTATAGGTTACAATTTTTGAAATATTGTAAATTAAAAATACGCACCACCATTGAGTATACAAGTTTTAGCATTTTCGTTATTAGTCGCAAGAGACTCATCCGAGTTGCCATAACTTGTATGCATTTTTAATCCACACGAAAATCTATGTAAAACTGCTCTCAAAATACGTGAAGAAATTTCTTTCCATTTTTTTTTTTTTTATGATATTTCAGTTTCGAATTAATCGCAAACGGGTTGGTTGCTTACAAATCAACAGGGCTTGCGTATTATTCAAAGTTTTAATGAAAGCACGCTTTATATTAACTATTTCGATTGGTAAGTAGCCCCAATGCTCTCTTATATATATATATATATAAAAGTCAACCATAATTTGCGAAAACATTGAAATCTTAAATAACAGACACTGCTTTTAGTTTGACAATAAACAATTATTGCGGCATTTAAGATTTATTTGCTAAATATTTACCAACAATTGCGAACAAGTAGTCTGTTTACAAAGGACGGACGGAAAGTGAAATAATTAATCATTTCGAAAGAGAGAGAATGTATAAAAACTTAAAAGTCATTTAGCGCATCACTTAAGATCGCAATAAACGAACGAATAGAAATGAGAAACAAACATTAACCCTTTGACCCTTGAGGCATTTAGCAAAAGGCATTGCCTACCGAAACTATTGCTACCGTTTCCTATTTTTCGTTTCTTTTATTAATAGTTTGTTTGTTTGTTTGTTTGTTTGTTACAGTTGCTTTCAAAATGTATCATCTGTTTTCCATCGATGGCCTATTGAAGATGATGTTCAGTTTTGCTTTTATAAATATTTATGTGAACACATTTTCTTCTTATATCAGAAATAAAAAAAAGGCAAAAACAAAGGATCAAATATTACAAGGATCTGCTTGATGTTATTTTCGGAGGATGTTATCTATTTTCAAATCAAATTGTGATTTTGATTTATGGCTTTTAATAATAAATCATTAATCATTTGAAAAATTACTTTGTGGCGGGATTTCAGAGAAATCGAAACAGAAAAATCATTCAAAAATGGTTTTAAGTTTATGGAGAATTTTTAAAAATCCACTCATGTCACAGTTCAAATCAAAAATGGTAGCCGCGACAAATGGGCCTTGCAATAAATAAGAAATTATAACCAGTGAACTATCAAAGACTCTACGCTAAGTAAAGACTTTGTTGAAAAAGGCATTTATTGAGAAAAATTAGTAAAATATATATTAATCCCATCCCCCATATGCCAACATGGCCATACCGTGTTGAAAGAACGGTATTGCTTTGACAACATTACAAAAGCGGGCGCCATGCCAAACCATGCTGCATCCAGTTGAACAGGTGGTAATCAGAAGGCCCTATGTCTGCTGAGTACACTACTACGTGCGGCAGAATTTCCCATTCGAGCTGCAAGAGTGTCTTCTTGACAATTCTTGCAACGTGTTGACGAGTCCCCATGCAAGGGGATGACATTGCTTACGATTGTTAACGAATTTTGAGGATCTTGTTTGCATCAATACATCGTTCAATTTGTTCAATTCACGTCGACAGACACCTGCCAGTAACAGATGTCTGTGTGTGTTTAACGTCTGCACCTGGTGTGCAACCTTAATCAGACGGGTTGCCTACTACCATTGGCAATCGAAAGTAAGTTGATTGACGACCCCTCAGGGAGAGAGACAATCCCCATT